>OU892283.1:17688543-17967374 GCA_917834065.1 Ceutorhynchus assimilis
TTTTTTTTTATTTTTTATAAAAAAACCACGTGACCACTCTTAGAATTATCTGTAAGACTGATAAACTATTTTTTATGGTTAAGATGAGTCACTTATTAGTTAAAAACCACGTGACCACTCTTAGAATTATCTGTAAGACTGATAAACTATTTTATATGGTTAAGATGAGTCACTTATTAGTTAAAAACCACATGACCACTCTTAGAATTTTCTGTAAGACTGATAAACTATTTTATATGGTTAAGATTAGTCACTTATTAGTTAAAAACCACGTGACCACTCTTAGAATTATCTGTAAGACTGATAAACTATTTTATATGGTTAAGATGAGTCACTTATTAGTTAAAAGCCACGTGACCACTCTTAGAATTATCTGTAAGACTGATAAACTATTTTTTATGGTTAAGATGAGTCACTTATTAGTTAAAAACCACGTGACCACTCTTAGAATTATCTGTAAGACTGATAAACTATTTTATATGGTTAAGATGAGTCACTTATTAGTTAGAAGCCACGTGACCACTCTTAGAATTATCTGTAAGACTGATAAACTATTTTTTATGGTTAAGATGAGTCACTTATTAGTTAAAAACCACGTGACCACTCTTAGAATTATCTGTAAGACTGATAAACTATTTTATATGGTTAAGATGAGTCACTTATTAGTTAAAAACCACGTGACCACTCTTAGAATTTTCTGTAAGACTGATAAACTATTTTTTATGGTTAAGATGAGTCACTTATTAGTTAAAAACCACGTGACCACTCTTAGAATTATCTGCAAGACTGATAAACTATTTTTTATGGTTAAAATGAGTCACTTATTAGTTAAAAACCACGTGACCACTCTTAGAATTATCTGTAAGACTGATAAACTATTTTATATGGTAAGATGAGTCACTTATTAGTTAAAAGCCACGCGACCACTCTTAGAATTATCTGTAAGACTGATAAACTATTTTTTATGGTTAAGATGAGTCACTTATTAGTTAAAAACCACGTGACCACTCTTAGAATTATCTGTAAGACTGATAAACTATTTTATATGGTTAAGATGAGTCACTTAGTTAAAAACCACGTGACCACTCTTAGAATTATCTTTAAGACTGATAAACTATTTTTTATGGTTAAGATGAGTTACTTAATAGTTAAAAACCACGTGACCACTCTTAGAATTATCTGTAAGACTGGTAAACTATTTTTTATGGTTAAGATGGGTCACTTATTAGTTAAAAACCACGTGACCACTCTTAGAATTATCTGTAAGACTAGTAAACTATTTTTTATGGTTAAGATGAGTCACTTATTAGTTAAAACCCACGTGACCACTCTTAGAATTATCTGTAAGACTGGTAAACTATTTTTTATGGTTAAGATGTGTCAATTATTAGTTAAAAACCACGTGACCACTCTTAGAATTATCTGTAAGACTGGTAAACTATTTTTTATGGTTAAGATGAGTCACTTATTAGTTAAAACCCACGTGACCACTCTTAGAATTATCTGTAAGACTGGTAAACTATTTTTTATGGTTAAGATGTGTCAATTATTAGTTAAAAACCACGTGACCACTCTTAGAATTATCTGTAAGACTGATAAACTATTTTATATGGTTAAGATGAGTCACATATTAGTTAAAAACCACGTGACCACTCTTAGAATTATCTGTAAGACCGGTAAACTATTTTATAAGGTTGAGATGAGTCACATATTAGTTAAAAACCACGTGACCACTCTTAGAATTATCTGTAAGACTGGTAAACTATTTTTTATGGTTAAGATGAGTCACTTATTAGTTAAAACCCACGTGACCACTCTTAGAATTATCTGTAAGACTGGTAAACTATTTTTTATGGTTAAGATGGGTCAATTATTAGTTAAAAACCACGTGACCACTCTTAGAATTATCTGTAAGACTGGTAAACTATTTTTTATGGTTAAGATGAGTCACTTATTAGTTAAAACCCACGTGACCACTCTTAGAATTATCTGTAAGACTGGTAAACTATTTTTTATGGTTAAGATGTGTCAATTATTAGTTAAAAACCACGTGACCACTCTTAGAATTATCTGTAAGACTGGTAAACTATTTTATATGGTTAAGATGAGTCCCTTATTAGTTAAAAACCACGTGACCACTCTTAGAATTATCTGTAAGACTGATAAACTATTTTTTATGGTTAAGATGTGTCCCTTATTAGTTAAAAACCACGTGACCACTCTTAGAATTATCTGTAAGACTGATAAACTATTTTTTATGGTTAAGATGAGTCACTTATTAGTTAAAAACCACGTGACCACTCTTAGAATCATCTGTAAGACTGATAAACTATTTTTTATGGTTAAGATGAGTCACTTATTAGTTAAAAACCACGTGACCACTCTTAGAATTATCTGTAAGACTGATAAACTATTTTATATGGTTAAGATGAGTCACATATTAGTTAAAAACCACGTGACCACTCTTAGAATTATCTGTAAGACTGATAAACTATTTTTTATGGTTAAGATGAGTCAATTATTAGTTAAAAACCACGTGACCACTCTTAGAATTACCTGTAAGACTGATAAACTATTTTATATGGTTAAGATGAGTCACATATTAGTTAAAAACCACGTGACCACTCTTAGAATTATCGTTAAGACTGATAAACTATTTTTTATGGTTAAGATGAGTTACTTAATAGTTAAAAACCACGTGACCACTCTTAGAATTATCTGTAAGACTGGTAAACTATTTTTTATGGTTAAGATGAGACACTTATTAGTTAAAAACCACGTGACCACTCTTAGAATTATCTGTAAGACTGGTAAACTATTTTTTATGGTTAAGATGAGTCACTTATTAGTTAAAACCCACGTGACCACTCTTAGAATTATCTGTAAGACTGGTAAACTATTTTTTATGGTTAAGATGTGTCAATTATTAGTTAAAAACCACGTGACCACTCTTAGAATTATCTGTAAGACTGGTAAACTATTTTATATGGTTAAGATGAGTCCCTTTATTAGTTAAAAACCACGTGACCACTCTTAGAATTATCTGTAAGACTGATAAACTATTTTTTATGGTTAAGATGAGTCACTTATTAGTTAAAAACCACGTGACCACTCTTAGAATTATCTGTAAGACTGATAAACTATTTTATATGGTTAAGATGAGTCACTTATTAGTTAAAAACCACGTGACCACTCTTAGAATTATCTGTAAGACTGATAAACTATTTTATATGGTTAAGATGAGTCACTTATCAGTTAAAAACCACGTGACCACTCTTAGAATTATCTGTAAGACTGATAAACTATTTTTTATGGTTAAGATGAGTCACTTATTAGTTAAAAACCACGTGACCACTCTTAGAATTATCTGTAAGACCGGTAAACTATTTTATAGGGTTAAGATGAGTCACATATTAGTTAAAAACCACGTGACCACCCTTAGAATTATCTAGAAAACTGATAAACTATTTTATATGGTTAAGATGAGTCACTTATTAGTTAAAAGCCACGTGACCACTCTTAGAATCATCTGTAAGACTGATAAACTATTTTTTATGGTTAAGATGAGTCACTTATTAGTTAAAAACCACGTGACCACTCTTAGAATTATCTGTAAGACTGATAAACTATTTTATATGGTTAAGATGAGTCACATATCAGTTAAAAACCACGTGACCACTCTTAGAATTATCTGTAAGACTGATAAACTACTTTTTATGGTTAAGATGGGTCAATTATTAGTTAAAAACCACGTGACCACTCTTAGGATTACCTGTAAGACTGATAAACTATTTTATATGGTTAAGATGAGTCACATATTAGTTAAAAACCACGTGACCACTCTTAGAATTATCTGTAAGACTGATAAACTATTTTATATGGTTAAGATGAGTCACCTATTAGTTAAAAACCACGTGACCACTCTTAGAATTATCCGTAAGACTGATAAACTATTTTTTATGGTTAAGATGAGTCACTTATTAGTTAAAAACCACGTGACCACTCTAATAATTATCTGTAAGACCGGTAAACTATTTTAAATGGTTAAGATGAGTCACCTATTAGTTAAAAACCACGTGACCACTCTTAGAATTATCTGTAAGACGGATAAACTATTTTTTATGGTTAAGATGAGTCACTTATTAGTTAAAAACCACGTGACCACTCTTAGAATTATCTGTAAGACTGATAAACTATTTTATATGGTTAAGACGAGTCACTTATTAGTTAAAAGCCACGTGACCACTCTTAGAATTATCTGTAAGACTGATAAACTATTTTTTATGGTTAAGATGAGTCACTTATTAGTTAAAAACCACGTGACCACTCTTAGAATTATCTGTAAGACTGATAAACTATTTTATATGGTTAAGATGAGTCACTTATTAGTTAAAAACCACGTGACCACTCTTAGAATTATCTGTAAGACTGATAAACTATTTTTTATGGTTAAGATGAGTCACTTATTAGTGAAAAACCACGTGACCACTCTTAGAATTAATTGTAAGACTGGTAGAAAGGGGTAGGGTTTGGAGGGACGTGGCGCTAAAGGGGGCGTGACACTGAAAGGGGCGTAGCGCTAAAAGGGGCGTGGCACTAAAAGGGACGTGGCACTGAAAGGGGCGTGGCACTGAAAGGGCGGGGTTTGGAGGGGCGTGGCGCTAAAGGGGCGTGGGCATGGCGCCAAAGGGGGCGTGACGCTAAAAAGGGCGTGACACTAAAAAGGGCGTGGCACTAAAAAGGGCGTGATACTAAAAGGGGCGTGACACTAAAAGGGACGTGGCACTGAATGGGCGGGGTTTACAGGGGCGTGGCGCTAAAGGGGTCGTGACTCTAAAAGGGGCGGGGTTTGGTGAGATGGTGGCGCAAAAGAGGCGTGGCACTAAAAGGGGCGGGGTTTAGAGGGGCGTGGCGCTAAAAGGGGCGTGGCACTGGAATAGGCGGGGTTTGGAGGGGTGTGATGAGGCTCTAATTAGTTAAAAACCACGTGACCACTCTTAGAATTATCTGTAAGACTGGTAAACTATTTTTTATGGTAAAGATGTGTCAATTATTAGTTAAAAACCACGTGACCACTCTTAGAATTATCTGTAAGACTGGTAAACTATTTTATATGGTTAAGATGAGTCCCTTATTAGTTAAAAACCACGTGACCACTCTTAGAATTATCTGTAAGTCTGATAAACTATTTTATATGGTTGAGATGAGACACTTATTAGTTAAAAACCACGTGACCACTCTTAGAATTATCTGTAAGACTGATAAACTATTTTATATGGTTAAGATGAGTCACTTATTAGTTAAAAACCACGTGACCACTCTTAGAATTATCTGTAAGGCTGATAATTTATTTTATATGGTTAAGATGAGTCACTTATTAGTTAAAAACCACGTGACCACTCTTAGAATTATCTGTAAGACTGATAAACTATTTTTATGGTTAAGATGAGTCACTTATTAGTTAAAAACCACGTGACCACTCTTAGAATTATCTGTAAGACCGGTAAACTATTTTATAGGGTTAAGATGAGTCACATATTAGTTAAAAACCACGTGACCACTCTTAGAATTATCTGTAAGACTGATAAACTATTTTATATGGTTAAGTTTTTTTTTTTTTTTTTTTACGGATATGCGCACTCGCAAGGAAATGTCCTATCACGCTCGAGAAGCGGCGAGTACGCGGAAATGTCGGTGTATGTTGGTCTTGAAACGGTTCAGGTTGTAACCTGCAGGAAAAACCGTCGCAGGGAGTTTATTCCACAGCGATGCTGTTCTCCAGAGATATGAATTCTGATATAATGAGGTTCTTGGTGCCTCTAGTTTGACAGTAAATTCATGGTTACCGTCTGTTTGACGGGTTCGCCTGGTAGGCGCTACTCTCGGTGGAATCATACGTGCCAACTCTTCAGAGCATTTCCGTGATAGTACCTGTAGAAGAGAGATAAATCGCCCACAGATCTGCGATGTTCGAGACCATCCAAGTTACGAGTGAGTGCGGGGTCATTGATCAGCTTGATAGCTCGTTTTTGCACGGTGTTCAAAAGCATTAAGGTATGTTTGGGTGATGCACTCCATATATGTGAGCAGTACTCCATAGTTGGTCGAATCTGGGCTTTGTAGAGTGTCAGCAATTGGCTTGGTGTGTACAGATGTCTTGTACGAAATAGCACCCCCAGCTTTTGGGACGCCCTTTTAGCAATATCTGCCACGTGACTGTGCCAAGACATGTTGGTCTCTGCAGTAACCCCCAAGATGTTCAACTGACTCTGTAATGTGACAGCACTTCCAGATAGCATGGTGTTTGGCTCACCGCTGCTGGTCTTTTTTGAAAACAGAGCTGCTTGGGTTTTCTGCGCGTTGAACTGTACAAGGTTTTTGTTACCCCAGTCCTCTATTATCTCCAGGTCGTTATTTATCTGCGATATTTGAGTTAGTCTAAGATGATGGAATTCACGTGCGGAAAGACCTGTGGGTGGTATGAGTGAGGAGACTACATTGCCATCGTCTGCAAAGCAATAAAGTGGATTTACTGTTTTATCTATGAGGTCATTTATGTAAATCAGAAAAAGAGTTGGCGAAAGGATTGCTCCCTGTGGCACACCAGCATTTATTTGGTGAGAGTTGGAGTTCTGGCCATCCAGTGCAACATAAATGGATCTGTCCTTTAGGTAACTTTCAAACCAAGTGCAAAGTTTCGGCGATAATCCCATTGCTTTGAGCTTGAGCAGATTTTCATGCCAAACTTTGTCGAATGCTTTAGATATATCTAAGGCAATTGTTCTTGTTTCACCCCGCAACTCAATCGCTTTTTGCCATAAGTGAGTGACGTATGTAAGTAAATCGCCAGTTGACCTATATTTTCGATGATGAGTCACTTATTAGTTAAAAGCCACGTGACCACTCTTAGAATCATCTGTAAGACTGATAAACTATTTTTTATGGTTAAGATGAGTCACATATTAGTCAAAAACCACGTGACCACTCTTAGAATTATCTGTAAGACTGATAAACTATTTTTTATGGTTAAGATGAGTCACTTATTAGTTAAAAACCACGTGACCACTCTTAGAATTATCTGTAAGACTGATAAACTATTTTATATGGTTAAGATGAGTCACTTATTAGTTAAAAACCACATGACCACTCTTAGAATTTTCTGTAAGACTGATAAACTATTTTATATGGTTAAGATGAGTCACTTATTAGTTAAAAACCACGTGACCACTCTTAGAATTATCTGTAAGACTGATGAACTATTTTATATGGTTAAGATGAGTCACTTATTAGTTAAAAGCCACGTGACCACTCTTAGAATTATCTGTAAGACTGATAAACTATTTTTTATGGTTAAGATGAGTCACTTATTAGTTAAAAACCAAGTGACCACTCTTAGAATTATCTGTAAGACTGACAAACTATTTTATATGGTTAAGATGAGTCACTTATTAGTTATAAACCACGTGACCACTCTTAGAATTATCTGTAAGACTGATAAACTATTTTTTATGGTTAAGATGAGTCATTTATTAGTTGAAAACCACGTGACCACTCTTAGAATTATCTGTAAGACTGATAAACTATTTTTTATGGTTAAGATGAGTCACTTATTAGTTAAAAACCACGTGACCTCTCTTAGAATTATCTGTAAGACCGGTAAACTATTTTATAGTGTTAAGATGAGTCACATATTAGTTAAAAACCACGTGACCACCCTTAGAATTATCTGTAAGACTGATAAACTATTTTATATGGTTAAGATGAGTCACTTATTAGTTAAAAGCCACGTGACCACTCTTAGAATCATCTGTAAGACTGATAAACTATTTTTTATGGTTAAGATGAGTCACTTATTAGTTAAAACCACGTGACCACTCTTAGAATTATCTGTAAGACTGATAAATTATTTTATATGGTTAAGATGAGTCACATATTAGTTAAAAACCACGTGACCACTCTTAGAATTATCTGTAAGACTGATAAACTATTTTATATGGTTAAGATGAGTCACTTATTAGTTAAAAACCACGTGACCACTCTTAGAATTATCTGTAAGACTGATAAACTATTTTTTATGGTTAAGATGAGTCACTTATTAGTTAAAAACCACGTGACCTCTCTTAGAATTATCTGTAAGACCGGTAAACTATTTTATAGTGTTAAGATGAGTCACATATTAGTTAAAAACCACGTGACCACCCTTAGAATTATCTGTAAGACTGATAAACTATTTTATATGGTTAAGATGAGTCACTTATTAGTTAAAAGCCACGTGACCACTCTTAGAATCATCTGTAAGACTGATAAACTATTTTTTATGGTTAAGATGAGTCACTTATTAGTTAAAACCACGTGACCACTCTTAGAATTATCTGTAAGACTGATAAACTATTTTATATGGTTAAGATGAGTCACATATTAGTCAAAAACCACGTGACCACTCTTAGAATTATCTGTAAGACTGATAAACTATTTTTTATGGTTAAGATGAGTCACTTATTAGTTAAAAACCACGTGACCACTCTTAGAATTATCTGTAAGACTGATAAACTATTTTATATGGTTAAGATGAGTCACTTATTAGTTAAAAACCACATGACCACTCTTAGAATTTTCTGTAAGACTGATAAACTATTTTATATGGTTAAGATGAGTCACTTATTAGTTAAAAACCACGTGACCACTCTTAGAATTATCTGTAAGACTGATGAACTATTTTATATGGTTAAGATGAGTCACTTATTAGTTAAAAGCCACGTGACCACTCTTAGAATTATCTGTAAGACTGATAAACTATTTTTTATGGTTAAGATGAGTCACTTATTAGTTAAAAACCACGTGACCACTCTTAGAATTATCTGTAAGACCGGTAAACTATTTTATAGTGTTAAGATGAGTCACATATTAGTTAAAAACCACGTGACCACCCTTAGAATTATCTGTAAGACTGATAAACTATTTTATATGGTTAAGATGAGTCACTTATTAGTTAAAAGCCACGTGACCACTCTTAGAATCATCTGTAAGACTGATAAACTATTTTTTATGGTTAAGATGAGTCACTTATTAGTTAAAACCACGTGACCACTCTTAGAATTATCTGTAAGACTGATAAACTATTTTATATGGTTAAGATGAGTCACATATTAGTTAAAAACCACGTGACCACCCTTAGAATTATCTGCAAGACTGATAAACTATTTTTTATGGTTAAGATGAGTCAATTATTAGTTAAAAACCACGTGACCACTCTTAGAATTACCTGTAAGACTGATAAACTATTTTATATGGTTAAGATGAGTCACCTATTAGTTAAAAACCACGTGACCACTCTTAGAATTATCTGTAAGACTGATAAACTATTTTTTATTGTTAAGATGAGTCACTTATTAGTTAAAAACCACGTGACCACTCTTATAATTATCTGTAAGACCGGTAAACTATTTTAAATGGTTAAGATGAGTCACATATTAGTTAAAAACCACGTGACCACTCTTAGAATTATCTGTGAGACGGATAAACTATTTTTTATGGTTAATATGAGTCACTTATTAGTTAAAAACCACGTGACCACTCTTAGAATTATCTGTAAGACTGATAAACTATTTTATATGGTTAAGACGAGTCACTTATTAGTTCAAAGCCACGTGACCACTCTTAGAATTATCTGTAAGACTGATAAACTATTTTTTATGGTTAAGATGAGTCACTTATTAGTTAAAAACCACGTGACCACTCTTAGAATTATCTGTAAGACTGATAAACTATTTTATATGGTTAAGATGAGTAACTTATTAGTTAAAAACCACGTGACCACTCTTAGAATCATCTGTAAGACTGATAAACTATTTTTTATGGTTAAGATGAGTCACTTATTAGTTAAAAACCACGTGACCACTCTTAGAATTATCTGTAAGACTGATAAACTATTTTATATGGTTAAGATGAGTCACTTATTAGTTAAAAGCCACGTGACCACTCTTAGAATTATCTGTAAGACTGATAGACTATTTTTTATGGTTAAGATGGGTCACTTATTAGTTAAAAACCACGTGACCACTCTTAGAATTATCTGTAAGACTGACAAACTATTTTATATGGTTAAGATGAGTCACTTATTAGTTAAAAACCACGTGACCACTCTTAGAATTATCTGTAAGACTGATAAACTATTTTTTATGGTTAAGATGAGTCATTTATTAGTTAAAAACCACGTGACCACTCTTAGAATTATCTGTAAGACTGATAAACTATTTTATATGGTTAAGATGAGTCACTTATTAGTTAAAAACCACGTGACCACTCTTAGAATTATCTGTAAGACTGATAAACTATTTTATATGGTTAAGATGAGTCACTTATTAGTTAGAAGCCACGTGACCACTCTTAGAATTATCTGTAAGACTGATAAACTATTTTTTATGGTTAAGATGAGTCACTTATTAGTTAAAAACCACGTGACCACTTTTAGAATTATCTGTAAGACTGATAAACTATTTTACATGGTTAAGATGAGTCACTTATTAGTTAAAAACCACGTGACCACTCTTAGAATTTTCTGTAAGACTGATAAAGTATTTTTTATGGTTAAGATGAGTCACTTATTAGTTAAAAACCACGTGACCACTCTTAGAATTATCTGCAAGACTGATAAACTATTTTTTATGGTTAAAATGAGTCACTTATTAGTTAAAAACCACGTGACCACTCTTAGAATTATCTGTAAGACTGATAAACTATTTTATATGGTAAGATGAGTCACTTATTAGTTAAAAGCCACGTGACCACTCTTAGAATTATCTGTAAGACTGATAAACTATTTTTTATGGTTAAGATGAGTCACTTATTAGTTAAAAACCACGTGACCACTCTTAGAATTATCTGTAAGACTGATAAACTATTTTATATGGTTAAGATGAGTCACTTAGTTAAAAACCACGTGACCACTCTTAGAATTATCTTTAAGACTGATAAACTATTTTTTATGTTTAAGATGAGTTACTTAATAGTTAAAAACCACGTGACCACTCTTAGAATTATCTGTAAGACTGGTAAACTATTTTTTATGGTTAAGATGAGTCACTTATTAGTTAAAAACCACGTGACCACTCTTAGAATTATCTGTAAGACTGGTAAACTATTTTTTATGGTTAAGATGAGTCACTTATTAGTTAAAACCCACTCGACCACTCTTAGAATTATCTGTAAGACTGGTAAACTATTTTTTATGGTTAAGATGTGTCAATTATTAGTTAAAAACAACGTGACCACTCTTAGAATTATCTGTAAGACTGGTAAACTATTTTATATGGTTAAGATGAGTCCCTTATTAGTTAAAAACCACGTGACCACTCTTAGAATTATCTGTAAGACTGATAAACTATTTTTTATGGTTAAGATGAGTCACTTATTAGTTAAAAACCACGTGACCACTCTTAGAATTATCTGTAAGACTGATAAACTATTTTATATGGTTAAGATGAGTCACTTATTAGTTAAAAACCACGTGACCACTCTTAGAATTATCTGTAAGACTGATAAACTATTTTATATCGTTAAGATGAGTCACTTATTAGTTAAAAACCACGTGACCACTCTTAGAATTATCTGTAAGACTGATAAACTATTTTTTATGGTTAAGATGAGTCACTTATTAGTTAAAAACCACGTGACCACTCTTAGAATTATCTGTAAGACCGGTAAACTATTTTATAGGGTTAAGATGAGTCACATATTAGTTAAAAACCACGTGACCACCCTTAGAATTATCTGTAAGACTGATAAACTATTTTATATGGTTAAGATGAGTCACTTATTAGTTAAAAGCCACGTGACCACTCTTAGAATCATCTGTAAGACTGATAAACTATTTTTTATGGTTAAGATGAGTCACTTATTAGTTAAAAACCACGTGACCACTCTTAGAATTATCTGTACGTCTGATAAACTATTTTATATGGTTAAGATGAGTCACATATTAGTTAAAAACCACGTGACCACCCTTAGAATTATCTGTAAGACTGATAAACTATTTTTTATGGTTAAGATGAGTCAATTATTAGTTAAAAACCACGTGACCACTCTTAGAATTACCTGTAAGACTGATAAACTATATTTTATATGGTTAAGATGAGTCACATATTAGTTGAAAACCACGTGACCACTCTTAGAATTATCTGTAAGACTGATAAACTATTTTATATGGTTAAGATGAGTCACCTATTAGTTAAAAACCACGTGACTACTCTTAGAATTATCTGTAAGACTGATAAACTATTTTTTATGGTTAAAATGAGTCACTTATTAGTTAAAAACCACGTGACCACTCTTATAATTTTCTGTAAGACCGGTAAACTATTTTAAATGGTTAAGATGAGTCACATATTAGTTAAAAACCACGTGACCACTCTTAGAATTATCTGTAAGACGGATAAACTATTTTTTATGGTTAAGATGAGTCACTTATTAGTTAAAAACCACGTGACCACTCTTAGAATTATCTGTAAGACTGATAAACTATTTTATATGGTTAAGACGAGTCACTTATTAGTTAAAAGCCACGTGACCACTCTTAGAATTATCTGTAAGACTGATAAACTATTTTTTATGGTTAAGATGAGTCACTTATTAGTTAAAAACCACGTGACCACTCTTAGAATTATCTGTAAGACTGATAAACTATTTTATATGGTTAAGATTTTTTTTTTTTGTTTTACGGATATGCGCACTCGCAAGGAAATGTCCTATCACGCTCGAGAAGCGGCGAGTACGCGGAAATGTCGGTGTATGTTGGTCTTGAAACGGTTCAGGTTGTAACCTGCAGGAAAAACCGTCGCAGGGAGTTTATTCCACAGCGATGCTGTTCTCCAGAGATATGAATTCTGATATAATGAGGTTCTTGGTGCCTCTAGTTTGACAGTAAATTCATGGTTACCGTCTGTTTGACGGGTTCGCCTGGTAGGCGCTACTCTCGGTGGAATCATACGTGCCAACTCTTCAGAGCATTTTCCGTGATAGTACCTGTAGAAGAGAGATAAATCGCCCACAGATCTGCGATGTTCGAGACCATCCAAGTTACGAGTAAGTGCTGGGTCATTGATCAGCTTGATAGCTCGTTTTTGCACGGTGTTCAAAAGCATTAAGGTATGTTTGGGTGCTGCACTCCATATATGTGAGCAGTACTCCATAGTTGGTCGAATCTGGGCTTTGTAGAGTGTCAGCAATTGGCTTGGTGTGTACAGATGTCTTGTACGAAATAGCACCCCCAGCTTTTGGGACGCCCTTTTAGCAATATCTGCCACGTGACTGTGCCAAGACATGTTGGTCTCTGCAGTAACCCCCAAGATGTTCAACTGACTCTGTAATGTGACAGCACTTCCAGATAGCATGGTGTTTGGCTCACCGCTGCTGGTCTTTTTTGAAAACAGAGCTGCTTGGGTTTTCTGCGCGTTGAACTGTACAAGGTTTTTGTTACCCCAGTCTTCTATTATCTCCAGGTCGTTATTTATCTGCGATATTTGAGTTAGTCTAAGATGATGGAATTCACGTGCGGAAAGACCTGTGGGTGGTATGAGTGAGGAGACTACATTGCCATCGTCTGCAAAGCAATAAATTGGATTTACTGTTTTATCTATGAGGTCATTTATGTAAATCAGAAAAAGAGTTGGCGAAAGGATTGCTCCCTGTGGCACACCAGCATTTATTTGGTAAGAGTTGGAGTTCTGGCCATCCAGTGCAATATAAATGGATCTGTCCTTTAGGTAACTTTCAAACCAAGTGCAAAGTTTCGGCGATAATCCCATTGCTTTGAGCTTGTTGAGCAGATTTTCATGCCAAACTTTGTCGAATGCTTTAGATATATCTAAGGCAATTGTTCTTGTTTCACCCCGCAACTCAATCGCTTTTTGCCATAAGTGAGTGACGTATGTAAGTAAATCGCCAGTTGACCTATATTTTCGATGATGAGTCACTTATTAGTTAAAAGCCACGTGACCACTCTTAGAATCATCTGTAAGACTGATAAACTATTTTTTATGGTTAAGATGAGTCACATATTAGTCAAAAACCACGTGACCACTCTTAGAATTATCTGTAAGACTGATAAACTATTTTTTATGGTTAAGATGAGTCACTTATTAGTTAAAAACCACGTGACCACTCTTAGAATTATCTGTAAGACTGATAAACTATTTTATATGGTTAAGATGAGTCACTTATTAGTTAAAAACCACATGACCACTCTTAGAATTTTCTGTAAGACTGATAAACTATTTTATATGGTTAAGATGAGTCACTTATTAGTTAAAAACCACGTGACCACTCTTAGAATTATCTGTAAGACTGATAAACTATTTTATATGGTTAAGATGAGTCACTTATTAGTTAAAAGCCACGTGACCACTCTTAGAATTATCTGTAAGACTGATAAACTATTTTTTATGGTTAAGATGAGTCACTTATTAGTTAAAAACCACGTGACCACTCTTAGAATTATCTGTAAGACTGACAAACTATTTTATATGGTTAAGATGAGTCACTTATTAGTTAAAAACCACGTGACCACTCTTAGAATTATCTGTAAGACTGATAAACTATTTTTTATGGTTAAGATGAGTCATTTATTAGTTAAAAACCACGTGACCACTCTTAGAATTATCTGTAAGACTGATAAACTATTTTATATGGTTAAGATGAGTCACTTATTAGTTAAAAACCACGTGACCACTCTTAGAATTATCTGTAAGACTGATAAACTATTTTATATGGTTAAGATGAGTCACTTATTAGTTAGAAGCCACGTGACCACTCTTAGAATTATCTGTAAGACTGATAAACTATTTTTTATGGTTAAGATGAGTCACTTATTAGTTAAAAACCACGTGACCACTCTTAGAATTATCTGTAAGACTGATAAACTATTTTATATGGTTAAGATGAGTCACTTATTAGTTAAAAACCACGTGACCACTCTTAGAATTTTCTGTAAGACTGATAAAGTATTTTTTATGGTTAAGATGAGTCACTTATTAGTTAAAAACCACGTGACCACTCTTAGAATTATCTGCAAGACTGATAAACTATTTTTTATGGTTAAGATGAGTCACTTATTAGTTAAAAACTACGTGACCACTCTTAGAATCATCTGTAAGACTGATAAACTATTTTTTATGGTTAAGATGAGTCACTTATTAGTTAAAAACCACGTGACCACTCTTAGAATTATCTGTAAGACTGATAAACTATTTTATATGGTTAAGATGAGTCACTTATTAGTTAAAAGCCACGTGACCACTCTTAGAATTATCTGTAAGACTGATAAACTATTTTTTATGGTTAAGATGAGTCACTTATTAGTTAAAAACCACGTGACCACTCTTAGAATTATCTGTAAGACTGATAAACTATTTTTTATCATTAAGATGAGTCACTTATTAGTTAAAAACCACGTGACCACTCTTAGAATTATCTGTAAGACTGATAAACTATTTTTTATGGTTAAGATGAGTCACTTATTAGTTAAAAACCACGTGACCACTCTTAGAATTATCTGTAAGACTGATAAACTATTTTATATGGTTAAGATGAGTCACTTATTAGTTAAAAGCCACGTGACCACTCTTAGAATCATCTGTAAGACTGATAAACTATTTTCTATGATTAAGATGGGTCACTTATTAGTTAAAAACCACGTGACCACTCTTAGAATTATCTGTAAGACTGGTAAACTATTTTATATGGTTAAGATGAGTCACATATTAGTTAAAAACCACGTGACCACTCTTAGAATTATCTGTAAGACTGATAAACTATTTTTTATTGTTAAGATGAGTCAATTATTAGTTAAAAACAACGTGACCACAGAATTATCTGTAAGACTGATAAACTATTTTATATGGTTAAGATGAGTCACATATTAGTTAAAAACCACGTGACCACTCTTAGAATTATCTGTAAGACTGATAAACTATTTTATATGGTTAAGATGAGTCACATATTAGTTAAAAACCACGTGACCACTCTTAGAATTATCTGTAAGACTGATAAACTATTTTTTATGGTTAAGATGAGTCACTTATTAGTTAAAAACCACGTGACCACTCTTAGAATTATCTGCAATACTGATAAACTATTTTTTATGGTTAAGATGAGTCACTTATTAGTTTAAAACCACGTGACCACTCTTAGAATTATCTGTAAGACTGATAAACTATTTTATATGGTTAAGATGAGTCACTTATTAGTTAAAAGCCACGTGACCACTCTTAGAATTATCTGTAAGACTGAAAAACTATTTTTGATGGTTAAGATGAGTCACTTATTAGTTAAAAACCACGTGACCACTCTTAGAATTATCTGTAAGACTGATAAACTATTTTATATGGTTAAGATGAGTCACTTATTAGTTAAAAACCACGTGACCACTCTTAGAATTATCTGTAAGACTGGGAAACTATTTTATATGGTTAAGATGAGTCACTTATTAGTTAAAAACCACGTGACCACTCTTGGAATTATCTGTAAGACTGATAAACTATTTTATATGGTTAAGATGAGTCACTTATTAGTTAAAAACCACGTGACCACTCTTAGAATTATCTGTAAGACTGATAAACTATTTTATATGGTTAAGATGCGTCACTTATTAGTTAAAAGCCACGTGACCACTCTTAGAATCATCTGTAAGACTGATAAGCTATTTTTTATGGTTAAGATGAGTCACTTATTAGTTAAAAACCACGTGACCACTCTTAGAATTATCTGTAAGACTGATAAACTATTTTATATGTTTAAGATGAGTCACATATTAGTTAAAAACCACGTGACCACTCTTAGAATTATCTGTAAGACTGATAAACTATTTTTTATGGTTAAGATGAGTCACTTATTAGTTAAAAACCACGTGACCACTCTTAGAATTATCTGTAAGACTGATAAACTATTTTTTATGGTTAAGATGAGTCAATTATTAGTTAAAAACCACGTGACCACTCTTAGAATTATCTGTAAGACTGATAAACTATTTTATATGGTTAAGATGAGTCACTTATTAGTTAAAAACCACGTGACCACTCAGAATTATCTGTAAGATTGATAAACTATTTTTTATGGTTAAGATGAGTCACTTATTAGTTAAAAACCACGTGACCACTCTTAGAATTATCTGTAAGACTGGTAAACTATTTTATATGGTTAAGATGAGTCACTTATTAGTTAAAAACCACGTGACCACTCTTAGAATTATCTGTAAGACTGATAAACTATTTTATATGGTTAAGATGAGTCACTTATTAGTTAAAAACCACGTGACCACTCTTAGAATTATCTGTAAGACTGGTAAACTATTTTTTATGGTTAAGATGAGTCACTTATTAGTTAAAAACCACGTGACCACTCTTAAAATTATCTGTAAGACTGATAAACTATTTTTTATCATTAAGATGAGTCACTTATTAGTTAAAAACCACGTGACCACTCTTAGAATTATCTGTAAGACTGATAAACTATTTTATATGGTTAAGATGAGTCACTTATTAGTTAAAAGCCGCGTGACCACTCTTAGAATTATCTGTAAGACTGATAAACTATTTTTTATGGTTAAGATGAGTCACTTATTAGTTAAAAACCACGTGACCACTCTTAGAATTATCTGTAAGACGGACAAACTATTTTATATGGTTAAGATGAGTCACTTATTAGTTAAAAACCACGTGACCACTCTTAGAATTATCTGTATGCCTGATAAACTATTTTTTATGGTTAAGATGAGTCACTTATTAGTTAAAAACCACGTGACCACTCTTAGAATTATCTGTAAGACTGATAAACTATTTATTTTTTATGGTTAAGATGAGTCACTTATTAGTTAAAAGCCGCGTGACCACTCTTAGAATTATCTGTAAGACTGATAAACTATTTTTTATGGTTAAGATGAGTCACTTATTAGTTAAAAACCACGTGACCACTCTTAGAATTATCTGTAAGGCTGATAAACTATTTTATTTGGTTAAGATGAGTCACTTATTAGTTAAAAACCACGTGACCACTCTTAGAATTATCTGTAAGACTGATAAACTATTTTATATGGTTAAGATGAGTCACTTATTAGTTAAAAGCCACGTGACCACTCTTAGAATTATCTGTAAGACTGATAAACTATTTTTTATGGTTAAGATGAGTCACTTATTAGTTAAAAACCACGTGACCACTCTTAGAATTATCTGTAAGACTGATAAACTATTTTATATGGTTAAGATGAGTCACTTATTAGTTAAAAGCCACGTGACCACTCTTAGAATTATCTGTAAGACTGATAAACTATTTTTTATGGTTAAGATGAGTCACTTATTAAAAACCACGTGACCACTCTTAGAATTATCTGTAAGACTGATAAACTATTTTTTATCATTAAGATGAGTCACTTATTAGTTAAAAACCACGTGACCACTCTTAGAATTATCTGTAAGACTGATAAACTATTTTTTATGGTTAAGATGATCACTTATTAGTTAAAAACCACGTGACCACTCTTAGAATTATCTGTAAGACTGATAAACTATTTTTAATGGTTAAGATGAGTCACTTATTAGTTAAAAACCACGTGACCACTCTTAGAGTTATCTGTAAGACTGATAAACTATTTTTTATCATTAAGATGAGTCACTTATTAGTTAAAAACCACGTGACCACTCTTAGAATTATCTTTAAGACTGATAAACTATTTTTTATGGTTAAGATGAGTCACTTATTAGTTAAAAACCACGTGACCACTCTTATAATTATCTGTAAGACTGGTAAACTATTTTTTATGGTTAAGATGAGTCACTTATTAGTTAAAAACCACGTGACCACTCTTAGAATTATCTGTAAGACTGGTAAACTATTTTTTATGGTTAAGATGAGTCACTTATTAGTTAAAAACCACGTGACCACTCTTAGAATTATCTGTAAGACTGGTAAACTATTTTTTATGGTTAAGATGTGTCAATTATTAGTTAAAAACCACGTGACCACTCTTAGAATTATCTGTAAGACTGGTAAACTATTTTATATGGTTAAGATGAGTCACTTATTAGTTAAAAACCACGTGACCACTCCTAGAATTATCTGTAAGACTGATAAACTATTTTTTATGGTTAAGATGAGTCACTTATTAGTTAAAAACCACGTGACCACTCTTAGAATTATCTGTAAGACTGATAAACTATTTTATATGGTTAAGATGAGTCACTTATTAGTTAAAAGCCACGTGACCACTCTTAGAATCATCTGTAAGACTGATAAACTATTTTCTATGATTAAGATGAGTCACTTATTAGTTAAAAACCACGTGACCACTCTTAGAATTATCTGTAAGACTGGTAAACTATTTTATATGGTTAAGATGAGTCACATATTAGTTAAAAACCACGTGACCACTCTTAGAATTATCTGTAAGACTGATAAACTATTTTTTATGGTTAAGATGAGTCAATTATTAGTTAAAAACAACGTGACCACAGAATTATCTGTAAGACTGATAAACTATTTTATATGGTTAAGATGAGTCACATATTAGATAAAAACCACGTGACCACTCTTAGAATTATCTGTAAGACTGATAAACTATTTTATATGGTTAAGATGAGTCACATATTAGTTAAAAACCACGTGACCACTCTTAGAATTATCTGTAAGACTGATAAACTATTTTTTATGGTTAAGATGAGTCACTTATTAGTTAAAAACCACGTGACCACTCTTAGAATTATCTGCAATACTGATAAACTATTTTTTATGGTTAAGATGAGTCACTCATTAGTTAAAAACCACGTGACCACTCTTAGAATTATCTGTAAGACTGATAAACTATTTTATATGGTTAAGATGAGTCACTTATTAGTTAAAAGCCACGTGACCACTCTTAGAATTATCTGTAAGACTGAAAAACTATTTTTGATGGTTAAGATGAGTCACTTATTAGTTAAAAACCACGTGACCATTCTTAGAATTATCTGTAAGACTGATAAACTATTTTATATGGTTAAGATGAGTCACTTATTAGTTAAAAACCACGTGACCACTCTTAGAATTATCTGTAAGACTGGGAAACTATTTTATATGGTTAAGATGAGTCACTTATTAGTTAAAAACCACGTGACCACTCTTAGAATTATCTGTAAGTCTGATAAACTATTTTATATGGTTAAGATGAGTCACTTATTAGTTAAAAACCACGTGACCACTCTTAGAATTATCTGTAAGACTGATAAACTATTTTATATGGTTAAGATGCGTCACTTATTAGTTAAAAGCCACTTGACCACTCTTAGAATCATCTGTAAGACTGATAAACTATTTTATATGGTTAAGATGAGTCACTTATTAGTTAAAAACCACGTGACCACTCTTATAATTATCTGTAAGACTGGTAAACTATTTTTTATGGTTAAGATGAGTCACTTATTAGTTAAAAACCACGTGACCACTCTTAGAATTATCTGTAAGACTGGTAAACTATTTTTTATGGTTAAGATGAGTCACTTATTAGTTAAAAACCACGTGACCACTCTTAGAATTATCTGTAAGACTGGTAAACTATTTTTTATGGTTAAGATGTGTCAATTATCTGACTATAAAATCGAGATGTTAGTTCAAGGTTGTCACCGCTTTAATTATGCAAATAAGGCAATCGGAATATAAAATCGATATGTTTATGTTAGTTCAAGGTTGTTACCGCTTTTGCATACATTAAGTGCCGACTCATAGATAGGCAATTACTTATACATAATTGAAGTAGGGTAAGTGTTTGGAAGAAGTCCGGAGAGGTCAGGAAAGGGCTGGATAAGGTCGGGAGAAATCTAGACAAGTCTGCATAAAGTCTGGATAAGGCTGGATAAAGTTTAGCTAAGTCTGGAAAAGTTTGGATAAGTTTGGATAAAGTCTGGAAAAGCCAGAAAATTTCTGGAAACGTCTGGAAAAGGCTCTATTAGGTCTGGAGAAATCTAGACAAGTCTGGATAAAGTCTGGAAAAATCTACCCAAGTCTGGATAAAGTCTGGAAAAGCCTGGAAATTTCTGGAAACGTCGGAAAAAGGCTGGATAAGGTCTGGAGAAATTCAGACAAGTCTGGATAAGTTCTGGAAAAGTGTATTTGAAGTCGGGAAAGTGTTTGGGAGAAGTCCGGAGAGGTCAAAGGGCTGGATAAGGTCTGGAGAAATCTAGATAAGTCTGGATAAAGTCTGCATAAAGTCTAGCTAAGTCTGGAAAAGTCTGGATAAGTTTGGATAAAGTCTGGAAAAGAGCCAGAAAATTTCTAGAAACGTCTGGAAAAGGCTCTATTAGGTCTGAAGAAATCTAGACAAGTCTGGATAAAGTCTGGAAAAATCTAGCTGAGCCTAGAAAAATCAGGATAAAGTCTGGAAAAGCCTGGAAATTTCTGGAAACGTCTGGAAAAGGCTTAATAAGGTCTAGAGACATTCAGACAAGTTTGGATAAAGTCTGGAAAAGAGCCAGAAAATTTCTGGAAACGTCTGGAAAAGGCTCTATTAGGTCTGGAGAAATCTAGACAAGTCTGGATAAAGTCTGGAAAAATCTAGCCAAGTCTAGAAAAGTCTGGATAAAGTCTGGAAAAGCCTGGAAATTTCTGGTATCGTCTGGAAAAGGCTTGATAAGGTCTGGAGAAATTCAGACAAGTCTGGATAAAGTCTGGAAAAGTGTATTTGAAGTCGGGAAAGTGTTTGGGAGAAGTCCGGAGAGGTCAGAAAAGGGCTGGATAAGGTCTGGAGAAATCTAGACAAGTCTGGATAAAGTCTAGCTAAATCTGGAAAAGTCTGGATAAGTTTGGATACAGTCTGGAAAAGCCAGAAAATTTCTGGAAACGTCTGGAAAAGGCTCTATTAGGTCTGGAGAAATCTAGACAAGTCCGGATAAAGTCTGGAAAAATCCAGCCAAGTCTAGAAAAGTCTGGATAAAGTCTGGGAAAGTCTGGAAATGTCTGGAAACCTCTGGAAAAGGCTTGATAAGGTCTGGAGAAATTTTGACAAGTCTGCATAAAGTCTAGCTAAGTCTGGAAAAATCTGGATAAAGTCTGGAAATTTCTGGAAACGTCTGGAAAACGCATGGAAATTTCTGGATTGGGTCGGAAAAATTCTGGAAAATCTGGAAAGGGTTGAATTTTAGCGGATCTCAAAGCTCACAATAATCACAAGCATTAGCGTTGAAGTTTGCTTCGGCATTTTCAATGTTCTCCTCGGTTGCATCTTTGTGAAGGACTGTGAATTTGTTACTTATGTGACAATTCTCTGACAATATGCCTATTAGCTGTGCTATTAGATATTGCTCTGTAGATGGTTGTTTTTCAAAGCAAGGAAGTGGTTTAATATTTTTTCGAGGTCCAATAGAAGAATCTAGGTATGTATAGGGTTTTCCAATAGTAACGCTCGATGTTTGACAATAGCCCATGAAAAACTCGATAGTCACACAGGTGCTATCTTTGGCAGCCGTATTCAATTAGTCTCTGCATTTTATTATGGAGCGCTACACGACTGAGCAACGCGTCGGAATTGTTAAAAATTATTATCATTATCAAAACCAATGTTCTATTCGGAAAACGTTTCGTGCACTCCGTGCAATTTATGATGTCAACGATCGTCCTTCAGAATCCACAATTGGCCGACCTAACGTCACTGGATTTTTTTCTCTGGGCATTCTAAAATCCAAAGTCTATGTTGACAAATCTCGAACGGTTGCCGCCTTAAAGGCCAATATTAAGCACTTATTGCTGAAATTGAGCCATTTTTATGCGATAACGAACACTAAATGATTCTAACGACAATCTAAAATTGTCGGAGAAATGTATTGATAATTCGGATATTGTTGAAAACATCTATGAGAAGTAAAGTCCGTCGATTTTAATCTAATACTCGAAAGGAATGTGAGCTGGTGGCACCCTACATTTGAACGCCAATGGTCACCTAAGGTCACCCCTGGTTTTCGCTTCACCCCCTCGCTCCTCATACGAAAAGTCGACGAACAATACTAAAAGAAGGAAGATTCAGGGACTTGACCAAATCTGCAATACTTTCTGCAAGAAATGTTGATGTCGAAGAAATAAACGAATAAGTTGTCGAACTGTTGGACGTCAAGACCGAAAAACTCTACACCAGTATAGATAGTGTCAAGAACTGTGATAATAGTGATCTAAATGATGCTATTCTTCCAAAATATTTAAATTCGCTTAATCCGCCGAATTCCCGCTCCATGATTTACGATTGAAAACGAATTCTATTGTATGCTTATTAGAAATCTAAGCATCAGTGCAGGCCTTTGCAATGGTACAAGGCCTTTAGTTCTGGAACTTGGGGATAATCTGTTACGCTGTGAGATATTGACTGTAGATAAACAGGGAGAAATAGTGTTCATAAATCGAATAACACTCTACTGCGAAAACGTCTACCCCTTTACGTTCAAACAAAGACAATTTTAAAATAAAATTAGCCTTTGCAATGAGTTACGATTAACAAGTCTCAAGGACAAACATTTGATAGGATAGTAATTGATCTCCAGAAAGGATGTATTAGTCACGGACAACTTTATGTGGCGCTTTTCAGAGTTCGTTCGTGGGACTCATTCAAACTTTATTCAGGGAAACAAAGAGGCAATAGTGTTGTCAAAAACCATGTTTTTAAAGAATTGTTTTTTTGATAATTTAATTTTGAAATTTCGCAGTCATAGGTGATCTCAGAAGATCTTTACAACTTATTTACAAGATATTTGAAGATCACAAGACAAAAACCTGAACACGATAAACATAAATGATTGAAAATAACGAAGAACGACATGAAGACTTAGCACTCTTTAAACTTTGGATTCTTACGAGTTCCATAAAATAGAATAAGTTGCACTGGACATATGCACACCGTATATTCAAAAAATAAGATCGATTTAAAGTCATTACGATGTACCGCAAAAGTAATAATTCACCAACTACTTTGATCACATTTAAAATTTATGTCTACCACGTAGGTACAAACAAAAAATGAAGTTGAATAATTGAGCAATTGAATTTAAAATCTTTTAAAAAATTTTTTTTTTCGATTGTTTGCAGTAAAATGTTGATCGAGTAGACTTCAATAACTGGCCTAATAAAAAAAAAGGAACTTCATGAAAATGTAAAAAAAAAATTAAGACTCGATATCTCGTATTATACCACAGCACATAAATAGTTACTAACTCGGTTTATAATAACACCTTGATTATGGTTATGATTATTCTGTTTTAAATAAACCACTTCGAATAATGTATACCTACACCTACGAGTTCCATAAAACAGAATGAGATAAGTAGACATACGCACACCGTACATTCAAGAAATGTGATCGATTTAAAATCATTATGATATACCATACAAAAATAATTAGTCACCAACTCCATCCATCGCATTTGAAATTTCTTCACTAGAATAACATCTATACAACTTATCTCACTGTTACATTTAATGTATAATGTACATTTAAATCAAAAATTATGCTGTTTTTTGTACAACACCTAATAAATATTTTCCATTTTATAATTATTTTGATGGACTTGATTTAAAAAAAAAGCGCGCGAAGCGCGCTCATGACCTAGTTAGTTAAAAACCACGTGACCACTCTTAGAATTATCTGTAAGACTGGTAAACTATTTTATATGGTTAAGATGAGTCACTTATTAGTTAAAAACCACGTGACCACTCTTAGAATTATCTGTAAGACTGATAAACTATTTTTTATGGTTAAGATGAGTCACTTATTAGTTAAAAACCACGTGACCACTCTTAGAATTATCTGTAAGACTGATAAACTATTTTATATGGTTAAGATGAGTCACTTATTAGTTAAAAGCCACGTGACCACTCTTAGAATCATCTGTAAGACTGATAAACTATTTTCTATGATTAAGATGAGTCACTTATTAGTTAAAAACCACGTGACCACTCTTAGAATTATCTGTAAGACTGGTAAACTATTTTATATGGTTAAGATGAGTCACATATTAGTTAAAAACCACGTGACCACTCTTAGAATTATCTGTAAGACTGATAAACTATTTTTTATGGTTAAGATGAGTCAATTATTAGTTAAAAACAACGTGACCACAGAATTATCTGTAAGACTGATAAACTATTTTATATGGTTAAGATGAGTCACATATTAGATAAAAACCACGTGACCACTCTTAGAATTATCTGTAAGACTGATAAACTATTTTATATGGTTAAGATGAGTCACATATTAGTTAAAAACCACGTGACCACTCTTAGAATTATCTGTAAGACTGATAAACTATTTTTTATGGTTAAGATGAGTCACTTATTAGTTAAAAACCACGTGACCACTCTTAGAATTATCTGCAATACTGATAAACTATTTTTTATGGTTAAGATGAGTCACTCATTAGTTAAAAACCACGTGACCACTCTTAGAATTATCTGTAAGACTGATAAACTATTTTATATGGTTAAGATGAGTCACTTATTAGTTAAAAGCCACGTGACCACTCTTAGAATTATCTGTAAGACTGAAAAACTATTTTTGATGGTTAAGATGAGTCACTTATTAGTTAAAAACCACGTGACCATTCTTAGAATTATCTGTAAGACTGATAAACTATTTTATATGGTTAAGATGAGTCACTTATTAGTTAAAAACCACGTGACCACTCTTAGAATTATCTGTAAGACTGGGAAACTATTTTATATGGTTAAGATGAGTCACTTATTAGTTAAAAACCACGTGACCACTCTTAGAATTATCTGTAAGTCTGATAAACTATTTTATATGGTTAAGATGAGTCACTTATTAGTTAAAAACCACGTGACCACTCTTAGAATTATCTGTAAGACTGATAAACTATTTTATATGGTTAAGATGCGTCACTTATTAGTTAAAAGCCACTTGACCACTCTTAGAATCATCTGTAAGACTGATAAACTATTTTTTATGGTTAAGATGAGTCACTTATTAGTTAAAAACCACGTGACCACTCTTAGAATTATCTGTAAGACTGATAAACTATTTTATATGTTTAAGATGAGTCACATATTAGTTAAAAAACACGTGACCACTCTTAGAATTATCTGTAAGACTGATAAACTATTTTTTATGGTTAAGATGAGTCACTTATTAGTTAAAAACCACGTGACCACTCTTAGAATTATCTGTAAGACTGATAAACTATTTTTTATGGTTAAGATGAGTCAATTATTAGTTAAAAACCACGTGACCACTCTTAGAATTATCTGTAAGACTGATAAACTATTTTATATGGTTAAGATGAGTCACTTATTAGTTAAAAACCACGTGACCACTCAGAATTATCTGTAAGACTGATAAACTATATTTTATGGTTAAGATGAGTCACTTATTAGTTAAAAACCACGTGACCACTCTTAGAATTATCTGTAAGACTGGTAAACTATTTTATATGGTTAAGATGAGTCACTTATTAGTTAAAAACCACGTGACCACTCTTAGAATTATCTGTAAGACTGATAAACTATTTTATATGGTTAAGATGAGTCACTTATTAGTTAAAAACCACGTGACCACTCTTAGAATTATCTGTAAGACTGGTAAACTATTTTTATGGTTAAGATGAGTCACTTATTAGTTAAAAACCACGTGACCACTCTTAAAATTATCTGTAAGACTGATAAACTATTTTTTATCATTAAGATGAGTCATTTATTAGTTAAAAACCACGTGACCACTCTTAGAATTATCTGTAAGACTGATAAACTATTTTATATGGTTAAGATGAGTCACTTATTAGTTAAAAGCCGCGTGACCACTCTTAGAATTATCTGTAAGACTGATAAACTATTTTTTATGGTTAAGATGAGTCACTTATTAGTTAAAAACCACGTGACCACTCTTAGAATTATCTGTAAGACGGACAAACTATTTTATATGGTTAAGATGAGTCACTTATTAGTTAAAAACCACGTGACCACTCTTAGAATTATCTGTAAGACTGATAAACTATTTTTTATGGTTAAGATGAGTCACTTATTAGTTAAAAACCACGTGACCACTCTTAGAATTATCTGTAAGACTGATAAACTATTTTATATGGTTAAGATGAGTCACTTATTAGTTAAAAGCCGCGTGACCACTCTTAGAATTATCTGTAAGACTGATAAACTATTTTTTATGGTTAAGATGAGTCAC
This sequence comes from Ceutorhynchus assimilis, assembly GCA_917834065.1. Classification (NCBI taxonomy): domain Eukaryota; kingdom Metazoa; phylum Arthropoda; class Insecta; order Coleoptera; family Curculionidae; genus Ceutorhynchus; species Ceutorhynchus assimilis. The sequence goes on from OU892283.1 coordinate 17,715,731, forward strand.
TTATTAGTTAAAAACCACGTGACCACTCTTAGAATTATCTGTAAGACTGATAAACTATTTTTTATGGTTAAGATGAGTCACTTATTAGTTAAAAACCACGTGACCACTCTTAGAATTATCTGTAAGACGGACAAACTATTTTATATGGTTAAGATGAGTCACTTATTATTTAAAAACCACGTGACCACTCTTAGAATTATCTGTATGACTGATAAACTATTTTTTATGGTTAAGATGAGTCACTTATTAGTTAAAAACCACGTGACCACTCTTAGAATTATCTGTAAGACTGATAAACTATTTTATTTGGTTAAGATGAGTCACTTATTAGTTAAAAACCACGTGACCACTCTTAGAATTATCTGTAAGACTGATAAACTATTTTATATGGTTAAGATGAGTCACTTATTAGTTAAAAGCCACGTGACCACTCTTAGAATTATCTGTAAGACTGATAAACTATTTTTTATGGTTAAGATGAGTCACTTATTAGTTAAAAACCTCGTGACCACTCTTAGAATTATCTGTAAGACTGATAAGCTATTTTATATGGTTAAGATGAGTCACTTATTAGTTAAAAACCACGTGACCACTCTTAGAATTATCTTTAAGACTGATAAACTATTTTATATGGTTAAGATGAGTCACTTATTAGTTAAAAACCACGTGACCACTCTTAGAATTATCTGTAAGACTGATAAACTATTTTATATGGTTAAGATGAGTCACTTATTAGTTAAAAACCACATGACCACTCTTAGAATTATCTGTAAGACTGGTCAACTATTTTTTATGGTTAAGATGAGTCACTTATTAGTTAAAAACCACGTGACCACTCTTAAAATTATCTGTAAGACTGATAAACTATTTTTTATCATTAAGATGAGTCACTTATTAGTTAAAAACCACGTGACCACTCTTAGAATTATCTGTAAGACTGATAAACTATTTTATATGGTTAAGATGAGTCACTTATTAGTTAAAAGCCGCGTGACCACTCTTAGAATTATCTGTAAGACTGATAAACTATTTTTTATGGTTAAGATGAGTCACTTATTAGTTAAAAACCACGTGACCACTCTTAGAATTATCTGTAAGACGGACAAACTGATTTATATGGTTAAGATGAGTCACTTATCAGTTAAAAGCCACGTGACCACTCTTAGAATTATCTGTATGACTGATAAACTATTTTTTATGGTTAAGATGAGTCACTTATTAGTTAAAAACCACGTGGCCACTCTTAGAATTATCTGTAAGACTGATAAACTATTTTTTATGGTTAAGATGAGTCACTTATTAGTTAAAAACCACGTGACCACTCTTAGAATTATCTGTAAGACTGATAAACTATTTTTTATGGTTAAGATGAGTCACTTATTAGTTAAAAACCACGTGACCACTCTTAGAATTATCTGTAAGACTGGTAAACTATTTTTTATGGTTAAGATGTGTCAATTATTAGTTAAAAACCACGTGACCACTCTTAGAATTATCTGTAAGACTGGTAAACTATTTTATATGGTTAAGATGAGTCACTTATTAGTTAAAAACCACGTGACCACTCTTAGAATTATCTGTAAGACTGATAAACTATTTTTTATGGTTAAGATGAGTCACTTATTAGTTAAAAACCACGTGACCACTCTTAGAATTATCTGTAAGACTGATAAACTATTTTATATGGTTAAGATGAGTCACTTTTTAGTTAAAAGCCACGTGACCACTCTTAGAATCATCTGTAAGACTGATAAACTATTTTCTATGGTTAATATGAGTCACCTTTTAGTTAAAAACCACGTGACCATTCTTAGAATTATCTGTAAGACTGATAAACTATTTTATATGGTTAAGATGAGTCACATATTAGTTAAAAACCACGTGACCACTCTTAGAATTATCTGTAAGACTGATAAACTATTTTTTATGGTTAAGATGAGTCAATTATTAGTTAAAAACAACGTGACCACTCTTAGAATTATCTGTAAGACTGATAAACTATTTTATATGGTTAAGATGAGTCACATATTAGTTAAAAACCACGTGACCACTCTTAGAATTATCTGTAAGACTGATAAACTATTTTATATGGTTAAGATGAGTCACATATTAGTTGAAAACCACGTGACCACTCTTAGAATTATCTGTAAGACTGATAAACTATTTTTTATGGTTAAGATGTGTCACTTATTAGTTAAAAACCACGTGACCACTCTTAGAATTATCTGCAAGACTGATAAACTATTTTTTATGGTTAAGATGAGTCACTTATTAGTTAAAAACCACGTGACCACTCTTAGAATTATCTGTAAGACTGATAAACTATTTTATATGGTTAAGATGAGTCACTTATTAGTTGAAAGCCACGTGACCACTCTTAGAATTATCTGTAAGACTGAAAAACTATTTTTTATGGTTAAGATGAGTCACTTATTAGTTAAAAACCACGTGACCACTCTTAGAATTATCTGTAAGACTGATAAACTATTTTACCAGAACATTACCTGTAGTTAGATTTTTCATAGCGCTTCACTTCTTAGCTCATGTCAGCTACCAAAAATCTTCTGTGAGTGAAGACACGTTTAACTGATCATCGTAGGCTAACGTTAGCCGGTGCTTGCATGAAGTGGGTAATGCTATGGTTAACCATATGGCTAACACATACATCCGATTTCTCCAAAATGCTCAACAGCGTCAAATAATTTGCGATTCTAATTGTAAAATATTGGCCATAAATGCTCAGTTTCCAGGGAACGTTCACGACGCAGCTATTTGGAGGATGAGTAATCCAAGAAGATTTCATGCATCATAGATTTCTTAATGGCAACCATGGAACATAATATTTACTCGGAGACTCGGGATACCCCGTTTTGCCCTATTTGTTAACTCCCATCGTTCGTGCTGCAACTAATACACCTGAAGGTAGATATACTCAGCGACACCGACAAATCCGCAATTGTATAGAATGAACTAATGGGCTATTGGAGGGAGTCTGGAGGTGCTTACATCCTGATAGAGTTCTTCATTATCATCCAGCTTTCGTTGCACGAATAGTGTACGCCTGTGCGATTTTACACAACATTATAAGGGACAGAAATATATTGGTTGCATAAGACCCTCTTTTATTCCACATCAAGCAGGTATATTACTCCGAGTCGGACCCAGAGCTGTTCCAGCTTACGCAACTGAAGTCTTTTTTTTGCGTCTTGCTAATCTGCTTCACATTTTCACATATTTCCTTTGAAATTTTAATGGTACTTTCATTGTCATTTTTTTGTTCCGTTGTTTGACGCTTTATTTCTTGAACGCAACTTGTCAACGTGCTTCTCCTTGGAGTAGTTGGAGTAGGAGCTCCTTCCTTTTTCATTATTATTATATAGCATTTATTGTAATTTTTCACATTCAATATACAGGTTTGGGTTAGTAACAATAAATACCAAATATACCCCACAAGAGAAAATCTCGCGCGTGGGAAGTAAAAAGATTACATGAAACTATAACTAGGTAGCTATAGTTATTCCAACTAAATTATACTTAAGGTTTGCTTTAGTGATAGTGAAAAAAGATATAATGAAGGACAGTAATAAAAATAGCATGCAAAGAACAAATATAATCTAATTTAAACAATCTGAATTAAAGCACCAAAACTAATTTGTGAACCCCTAATCCAGTATAATGTTCTTATTTTCTTATTATTATCTTCTTTATTATTTTTTTTATGCGCATCGTTTGCCACGCTTTTTCGCTGATTAGGAAAAAAATAAATTTAGAAAAATAAATTTAAAAAAAAAATTAAAGTCGAGAATAAAAAATTAAAAAAAAAGTAAAATAAAAATAATGAAAATAAAAATAATTGAATGAAGAACTTGAGATTGTAAGACTGAAGGTCGAAGTGCGTGCAAATTAAGCCCTAGCTCAGAACTAAATATTTCGGAGAGTAGGGGTGGGTTTTAGTTTTGGGCGCCACCGACTCTGAACAGATGAGTCGGACTCTCCAGGATGGTATCTGGCTTCAGGTCCTTACAATCCAAATAATAATTAATAAAAAAAATAAAAATATTAGCAAAACCAGGCTGTGTGCATAAAACCAAATAAAAGTCAAGAAATCAAGTGCTACAGTTATTTATTCACCAAATGGCCGCAGACCACAATGGACAGTAATTTGAATTTAAGGAAAAAAAAAAAAAAATAATAATAATAATCAAGTAAATTAGCAATTAATAAATGACCTTGTCATGAAGTGTCAACCAACAGATACAGAAATGCTATACGTTTTTAAATAATTGCTATAGTCAAGAACAATTAAATTTAAATGCAAAAATATGTTATTGAAACTCAATAACTAAGTAATAATAAAAAAAAATAAAAAGGTATAAATAGAAAAGTTGCAAATAGAAATTGAAGAGAAAAATAAAACAAAAAAAACAATAAATTAATGACTAATAAGTTGGAGCGGTTATTTTACACTTACGTAACCAGAACTACCAGTAAGTTGACATTAATTCAACAGGTTACGTCTAGTTAAGTTACCTATTTTAATAATTCATTTACCACACTGGGGCCAGCAATGAATTATTCCCTGAAATACCGAGGTGATCACCGGGTGTACAAATAGGGACAGAATGTAAACAAACAATAACAATTAGGTTAACTAAAACTAGTACGATACCAAAATTTTCCAGATGATGGTGGTTCATTCAGTTCACCAGATTAGTCCTGGCCACTGGTTGTGGTCAACTTGTTCGATGACTTGCGTAACCGTCCGATTACTTAGGCTGGTGTCTGTTAGCCTTTTGGTTCAATTTCGGTTACAATTGAACGTCTATTGTTATAACCGTGAGGATATACTCGATGGTAAAGTATAACCCCTCGTGAAAGAAAATACCCTCGTGAAAGGAAATACCCTCGTCAAAGGAAATACCCTCGTGAAAGGAAATACCCTCGTGAAAGGACCCTAAGAGAAAAACTGTTATACACACTGTATTTGTAATTGAACTAATAGCGAAGCACTTCATGAATAAATTGAATTAGAAAATGAAACTATAATGATTAGTTCCCAATAGCAAATTTACTTGATAAAAAAAACTATAGCTCTTGAAAATTATTTTAATAGAAAAATTGAACATTAAGATATTAATTAATTAAATCAGATTGAATCATAATAAAGCTTTGATATTGATCAAGAAAAACGTGCCCCGAGCCTGCAAAAATTGTTATAAGGTTATGTTTCTTTTACCTGTTGAAATAGGGTTTTTCGCCTCGAAAATCTCTGGAAATCTGGATCGAGGATTGGATCTCCTAGAGAGAGTGAGAATTCTCTACTCCTTAGGGCAGCTTCCAACTAAATTAAATTGAAAAAGTCAGACTCTACTATAAGAAAAAAAACGTGTAAGCAGCTTACCACATTGGAGTTGTAAAAATCCGAATAAATCGGCGAAAATTATAACACTACGAAAACGTAAGGCATGAAGGCAACTAAATGTTATAACTTCAAATGAGAATTTAGGGTCGAAATCCCACAAAGGCGAAGACAATCTTCATAAAGACCCTAATTCTCCAACGTCCAGATGTGAAAAGAAATGTGTTACACCTTCAATTAATAAACTAACCTAACCCAAAGGAAGGAATTCAGACTTAGAGATGATCGAGAACAACGACAAACAACAACAACCAATCGACAGAATTCCCACTTACCAAAAATTGCACACAACAATATAATCCGAGAAAAACGACAACGGCTAATGAATTATGATATTAACAACAAACAATCAACCCATAAAACAATCAAAACTTGAAGAATACAAAATATAGTAAGTGTTCCGTTTTCAAAATTAGAGAGCTCAAGGAAGAATCGACGATACCAAAACATCACTACTCCACCGCTGGTTGACAGAAATTTTTGACAATCAAAAGTCAAAGAAACGAAATCAAAGGGTGTGTTCCAGATGTCTCAAAGAACATCGAACCAATGCGCAATCCGGGGTACGCTAGAATTTGCGCCGAGATCAATAGCGCTCCATAACCGAACAGTTAGTACGAACGGAGTAGCTCGGTACATCCACCTGAAAACGGTACATCACGATTACGGAACACGACATACTTTTGACAGATGAATTAATTATTTTTGGATGAAACAGATGATCGAATTTAAAATAGTAATCAAAACATGGCTTTGTTTTGATTTAGAATTGAATTAAAATATGGATTTAAATGAGGAAAAAAACTATCACAGCAAATAGAATTTGACTATGGAAAATTAGGAAATCTGACGACAATTGAAATTGAGAGAAAATGTTGAAAAACTTAAGGAAATCTTGAATATAAAATTGAAAGTAGGTAAGAAATGTTTATGCAATTTTGGCCCGTTACACGTTGCAGCATCGTTCGCTTCTTCCTCAATATCTTCAGCATTTTTTTTAGTCGTATTCTCTTGAGGAGGCTCTGGCTCTGCTAAAATAGAAACCAATATATCACAACGAACTCTCAAATACGGTATTACCAAATCCTATTTCACGAACACCTTCCATACCGTCAACTACTACCCAGCCAGTTATGTCTGGTAATTTTTGTTCCAAATCGTTTAATTGTTTAGGAGAATCACCTATATTACCGGTTTCTTTGAATCTCAATTTATATCTTCGTGCCTTTGCTCTGGTTTGACTTTTCCAGTCGCTGAAAATTTTAAATCCACCATTATTTTCATTTAAAAAAGCTAATGCGACTTGGACTGGATAAGGCAGATAACTTACCCGTTTCCATCCCGCTACATTCCTGATAGCACCCCCCAAAGAATTTTATTTTTTAGTCAGTTTAGCCCAGGTATTTTGAATCAGATCGTTCGGAACCATCAAATTTATTCTCGCGGAAACATTTATTTGTGCCTAGCTCGTCAAGATATATTTGATATTGAACCCGAGTTGTTCTAGCCGATCTACCTTTACTTTTCTCACCGTCGGTACTCATTTTAATTTCTAATTTTATTTATGATAATTTTGCGCAGTTAGGCAGTAAATATTGGAAAACTAATCCGAAAAGAGTGGCAGGTACCGACCGAAAACTGACAGTTACAGCTAAATGAAGTTAGCTTATGCTAAATCAGCACTACCAACCTTCGTTAAATCAAACGATATTTGTCGTTACGATTTGTCACTAAAGTTGAACGTAACGATTCGGTTACGGAATACGATTTCCGAAAATATCGTTCACATCAAAGTCGTTACCACAACGATGTCGTTACGTAACGACAAGAGACAGAATCAGCCCCTTAGTTTAGCATATCAGTATTTTTGTAAGAGGGGCAATTTGTCAGTAAAAAACTCACTAGTCACCTTGAAAAGAGAGATTAATGGGCTAATTAATTAAGGGGAATTATTTTCAAAAGGCAACTTACTGGTTTCAGGAAATTTTCCTAAATTAATTTATTAATATATACATTTATATATTTTGTAAGTATTAAGGGGTTCTAAGTTCTAATACTTTGTACTCTTTCAGAGTTTTTCTTGAGGGTTTTTATCTTTCCATTGGGTTTTTCCCTTTCGACGGTTTGGGTGTCAGAGTACCCACAACACTGAATCTGAAACCGAAATTTACCCTATTTAAGAATGAAACAGTAATGGATATGGATGTTTAGACTGCAGGGAGGACCACAAAGGGTGATGTACCCGTTAACTTATTAGCGTTTCATCAATAATTTTTTTAAAATTATTATTATTATTTCGTATATTTAACTATTAAACTTGGTGCATTTCAAGTTTGTTTTACCGCCTTGATTATTAATTTACCATATTTAATTAAGGTGAAATTTTTGTACAAACCCGCCCCGGTATATCATGGTATAAGCGGGCACAGGTTTTAATTAATATTATTAATTATTTGTTCTCTTTTACTTTCACTGAAGTAAGGTGGTCAAACATTTATTGGTAAATCTTGAATTTATTGGGTTGTTTTTGCCCTTGTTACCTTTCAGGTAATTTTGACAATTACATTTATTAATATACTTTGATATTACCTTCTATTGGCCTCTGAAATGCAATTGCAAGTCTGATCATACCCCCCCCCTCCCTCCGCCTCATGCCATATTAAATAGAATTAGAATCATTGTCTTTATATTTGACTTTTATTTTACCCTTATTGACCTCAACCAAACTAAGGTAAAGTTGTTTTTAAAGGATAGGTACATCGGGTGGGCACATCTTTAGAGGAATTTTGGAGATCAGGGACTTTCTGGTTTAAGTCCGCGAATTTTATTTTGTTAACCAGTGGCGCCCTATAAAGCTAACTTTGAATATTGAACCTACTCCCACACTGACTGAATAGCTGCGAGTCCTTTGTTGCACTGGCCGCATTCCTTAAGGGTGTCTTACTGTACCTAGGCCTACTAGGGTCCATTTATTCAAATTCAGTTTTCAAACAGTTAAAGGGTAATTTTTTGCGTAAAATGGTATAAAAAGTACTTACACTCTATATGGAAGACGCGTCTTTTACTAACATTTTGTGTTGCGTGGAGTGGGTCGGACCTCTTTCTCTTGAGTTCCTCTCACTGGTGTGTCGTCATTAAGAACAATAGGCGGCGTGTCGTAGACATGTATATACAAATAATATCCATATAGGTAAACAATAATAATTTTGATTTACTTAATTTTCGTTTTATAATTGACTGTTTCAAAAATTATAAACCACTTCTAAGGTATCGTCTAGACATCTAATTACGAATAAAGAACAAATAATAATTTTGATTTAAGTAGTGTTGCATTAAAAATCGATTTTTCTAGAAATTTGTTCCATAATCAGTTGGAGTCGAACAAAAGGCATGTTATTTTATTCAAGTAGGTAGTTACCTACCTACATATTAATTTAGGAATTTAAAATCAAATGAAATAAAAACATGCAAAGTTCAATAAAAACGTTAATATATTTAGTTGAAGACTATTCTAGATTAAGTTTATTATGCATATTTGATTTGATTCGATTTAGTCATTCAGAGTCCGATTCTGAGTCTCCTTGTAAGAGTGGAGTAGATAGAACCTGACATGATTCTGCTGTTACAACTAAAACTAATGTCAGAAACAAATTCTTCCGAGAAGCCTGTGTTTACGACAAATTTGAATTGTTCTAATGCTTCGTCGAAAATGTACTCCCTCTCAATAAGTTTGTGTTCGTGATCTTTGACGTGTCTGCAAATGTTTTTCCATTCCTGTGGCTTTTCAATGAACTCTTTTCGGGCCAGGCTTCTAAATCGGCTACTTCATAAAATGTGGTATTTCTGGTTGCCACCCAATTTTTCACGGATGCACAGATTTTTTCGATGGCATTAAGTTCCGGATGGTTAGGTGGTAAGCGCAAAACAGAATGTCCATGGCTCTCCATTAATACATCCAGCTTGCACGATGTAAGATATTTTTCCTTGTTTTTGGATATTATTTCGTATAGTTTTGGTTTGGTTAATCGCTCACCAAATTCAATGTTTTTTTCTTTTAACCAGTCAACCATATCCTGTTTTTTTGTGGCGGATGTGATGCTTTTCTTGACAGCGACATTATGGTAGGAAGCATTATCAAATACCAATACTGATCTATCAGGCAAGTTGGGAATAAATTGTTGCTTAACCCATTTCATGAAATTGAAATGGTTCATGTCATCATGATAATCACCACTTTCTGAACCTAAAATTAAATAAAAATAATAATATGTAATCAGTATAATAATCACATAATCAACAACACATTCCAAAAAAATCTTTAATTTTTATCCTCTTGGTGAAATTCACTAATTTCACGAAGAGATAAAGAACTTTAGATTTTTTTGAATGACTATAAACTATTGTTAATTGTCCAACCCTAATATTAATATGAATGATTATTTCGAATAATCTCACCTGAACGGAATATAAGTAGACCATCCTCCCTCGCCACCAGCGTGAAGAAAAATTAGACGTTGTCCCTTTGAAATAGGCTTTCGAATGCCTTTTGAGCTGTCATCAAACCATCCTTTATCGGAAAGTGTGACTACTGTGTATATATGTTTCATCAGTGTAAATAATAGGCCAATTTTACTTTCTGTACTCTGTAATTTGTTTCAAATACTTGATTCTTTTTAGCTTAGTATCATGCTTTTCCATAAGTGCCTTTCTATTATCGTCGGTTTTTGTTGATCTATAAAATTGAAGGTATGCATATTGAAAAGTTTGTGAAAATTATTACCTAAATTACCAATACAATTTTTAGACAAATTCATACATACCTAAATTCAATTTTTTTCAGAAGTCTTCCTAGAGATGAAACACTTAATTCTTCATGAATAATTGCCTGATCTTTGATTTTCTTCAAAATCACTGTAAGAAATAAAACATTGTTATAATATAAGCTATCTATTTGAAATAATAAATTATGCGTCGAAACAAATAAATATTAAAAACTACTCACATTTAAAAGTCGGTGTTCTTTTTTCTATCAAGTAAAAGTTATAAACAACTTCTCTAATGGCCTTTAGTTGCCCAGGGTTCATGGAATCTAATTTCCTTTTTAATTGTGGGCGCGTTTTCTTAATGTATAGATATAGATATATTTAAGTCAACTTTTGTAACTGAAGAAGGAATTAAAACATTGTGAAAGCTTTTACGAAAAAAGAGTTTCTTTCTGCGATTGACAAGAAATGTCAGCATTTTTGACCGACTGACAGGTCGCAAAACTCAATATTCTGGTGTTTCAATTATGTTTCAATAGTTGCAAAGGAATCAATAAATAACAATACTGGAAACACTTTTCCGGCCTAGGCCGGGAAAGTGATTATCGTACTGCTGAATAATTCGAACAAAAAGACAAACATTTAACAGATATTTAACCGATCGCAGAAAAAATAGTATGTGTATTTCGGTAGAAAATTACATTCTCGGCCTTCGGTGTTTGCCGGCCTGTCAACTTACACCGTCGGCCGAGAATGTGTCACTTTTCCACCTAAATACACAATATACTATTTCTTAAAATAAAAATTTGCCGTATCCCCGCTATTTATTATTTTATTATCCTAAATTGAGCCACGAAATTTCCTGATTCAAAAAGTTAAAACATACATAAGAGCGGTGCAAAGCAAAGACCTGGGCATTTTTAAACCTTCATTCCCAAAACTACATTAAATAAAATAATTTCAATATTAGGCAATCTGATTAAAAAAAATCCGATGTTCAAAGATTGAAGAAGCACGAATGTTTTCAATTGAAATGGGTCTTTCCCACGATTTTTTTTATTGGCTTATCTGAAAGGGTAATCAAAATAAAGCCCAGAAATATTTTTTTCGGATTTTTTTGGTACCGGGAAAGGCCTTAAATTTTCATTTGAAATTCAAAATTTCTAGGATGGTGACGTCACGCGCCTAGATTTTCTATTGGCTGCTTTCTTCCAGTGTTGCCATGTGGTTGATGATTTCACGAATTTTCTCTACGAATTGTGTTCTCAAAGTGACATATCGATAAGGATTCGATAACCCATCGATCTCTATTCTCCATGAATTTAACCTCATTTCCGATATGTAAACAAAGAGTAATTTCATTTTATTAATCTGAAAATATAGCTGGGATTCAATAAGCTAAAATTGTGCCGTTTCCAAAAACCCATTTACCTGAATTTTGGTTTTTATTGGGGCGTGTGAGGGTTAAACCGTGGTCGGTCGGTGGACTGATTAGGTACATATCTACTTCACTTAAGAATTTTAAACCTGATGCATTCAAAAGAAACATGTACATAACTATGAACAAATAATTAACAAAATTTATACCATTTAATTTTGTTTTAAAAGTTTATTAAAATCGATAATGGTTCCAGGTTTATACAATATATATTACAAATGCAATATAGGGTGTCCAGAAAATAGCGTAAAAGCTCTTCACTACGTGGTGGAGGACCCTTCAAGGAACCCCAGAAAAATAATTTAAAAGATCTGGTGGCATTCCTATAAGAATGTTATTAGCATTTTAATGCCTATTAAAATTGGCAACAATCAACAATGAGAATATCCTGTTGACAATCAGTCACAGAATTAAATTAAATACCTATGTAATTACCTGAAAAATTCGAAGGTGACTGAAAAATGTTGTCAGATCAATTTTTTCTGGTGTAATTTAGAGATTTTGCAACTTTCATAATGCGTTTTAACGGTTAATAAAATAGTATATTAAAGTATAAGTGGATATTACACTATTTTTTTTTTATTGGTATAGGTTCAAATCATAAATTACTAATAATTGTAGAATACTAAATTTGTGCTTGACACTTGTTAGTAGATGGAATAGGGGGGTAGACTCCGGCGCTGACCTACTTTCCCACTGACCTACTTTCACCAGACGGCCCCGCCCGCCCACCCGCCACTTTCCTACCATTCGTCCACCACCAGTCGTCAACCGCGAATTTCCTACCCTTCATCCGCTACCATACACCATATTTATTGGCTCCTAGTTGGGGACTTTTCATTCGTACACGATGTCTGATTCAGTTAACCTCAATCGATTCAATCAGCTTATTGAAAAGTTGTCTAGTGAGTTTAAAAAAAGTGCAAGGTATTACGATATCAATTGTATGCGTAGTAGACCTTCATATGTGGATTGGTATCATAATCTAGCTGAAAAACATTATGGTGCAGCTAGTGCTTGTAACGAGTATTTAATAAACAAAAATTTGTTCAATCTATTGGAAAAGTTGACGAGCTTAGGATTTGACGAGCAAATAGCAGATTTGAAGGATGATATTGCAGATAGAGAGGTAATTAAATATATCGAGGAACAAGAAGAAAAAGTTAGATTTATGGCTGTAGAAGAAGCATTAATTTAATATGGAAGACATTGTGAGGGAATTGTGTGAAGACTTTCTAATGTCTAAAGTTTGTTCCGAATTTTATGCCATAGATGGACAGGAAACTGAGGCTCAGGATTTGAGACTATACTTGAGATACATGGAGCATGCACAACAATGTGAAGAAGCAGCACAAACCTGTCGTGAATATTTGATAAATAAAAATTTTGAAATGCTTCTATGGAAATTGAATAGGTTAGAATTAACTAACTGTACTAACTATTTAACCAAATGTATGAAAAAACTAGTTTAAGAAAACTTTTGTATTATTTAATTAAAATGATTTTTACCTATTTAATCAATGAAACAATAATTTTAGGCTTTTGTAATAATTGAAAAAAAACTATGATATTATAAATGAATAAAAAAAGAAACACAAATTTTTGTAAAGTTTTATTACATAAAAATCTGATCATACAAGAAAAAAACATTTGATAAGGCACAGATACATGGTGATTTGTTGTGATAAAAGCAGCTTGAATCCATTTTCTTCAAAGAGGGTTGTTTATCTAGCTCTATTACTGGTTTGTTGGAGTATTTTCTAACATAATCAGCCTTTTCAGAGCCTTTAACATAGACGTAGGAAGCATGAGAACATAAATTTTTGATTATATCTGCACATTTGAAAAGAGGTGTGAATCCTGCATTCCAGTCGATACAGTGATGATTGTTAATAAGCCAAGTAGCCTGTCTATGATGTTCTGGCGATAGATAATGAAATGGAAAAGGGGGCTTAAAAATGTAGTGACTAATTCTTTTTCCATCATAACAAGCCAATTCCTTTACAATAAACTTTTTATTTTCGATAGTAAATCCTTGAACATCCAAAATTATATTCATAATTTCAATTGTGAAATTTTTTTGAACATTTGTTTTTTGGCACTATAGTTTTTTATTTGCTTTTTCAATTTTTCAAGTTTTATCATGTGTTTCAATATTTGTTTTTGTCAAACTTCTTAGATATAATGACAAATATTAAGGAGATACTCTCGTTTTATTTAAAGTTGTTTAACAATTTTATTGAGGGGGTTGTAACTTAATATTTTATCATGTAATATGAGACAATAAACTGATGTATCCTTCTTAATGTTACTGTTGGTTTCAAATTCAATTCTCATGACTACCGAACCAGTCTGGATAGATTCTTTTTGATGAGAACAGTCAATATGTGTGATTGGTGATATTTTTTTAAAATTTTCAGGATTAAAAATTGGCTCATTATTAAGCCCATAATACGAATTTCTGAAATTTGCAAACATTTCATAAAGGGGTGAAAATTTATTTTCTTTAATGTTCAAATACAAGTCATGGTAAGGGTAATGCTCAGAATTTAGGAATATTCGTATGTTTGTTAAATCGACATCATCAAACTGGCTCATATCTTTATTAACTTCCCCCTTTCTATTTTCCTGAAAGGCAATAACAACATGACGAGGTGACTCGAGCTTGCTTGTTGTCTTAACTGGCCAGGTATGGCGAGTTGTTTCGGGTAGGGAAGAATATTCAACAATTTCCCAACTCCTAAACCCTATTAAAATATCTTTATTGGTTTCAAGTATTTTTGTCAGGGCAAGCTGTTGAGGTATGTCTACTAAAATATGGGGTATTTTCCAATATATTTTATCAAAAGTGATAGCAGGTATTTCGTTCGTGGTTACTTTAATTTCTAGATCATCTTTAAACAGAACTCCATCCAGATCATTGCTAGCTCTAATTAAAACCAATTCTTGCTTCATATTAATTATTATTTTTTTATAATCTTCAAAAAATCCTAAAAGCATTTTAAGCGGTATGGTTACACAAAATTTTCCATTATCGTCAACCAAAATTCTGTCAGCTTCATTTCTATTGGGAAACCAGCCCGCATTTTCATATTTCAAACTTTCATTGGTATTGAAAGAAAGGTATCCCTTCAATGTAGAAGCCAACCCTACATTTCTCACTGAATCAATAGTAACTCCATTCAGCTCATAACGAATTTCTCTAAAGAGAAATGAAATTCCATTATTAATAAATCGAAGTCTTTTTGTATATTTTCCTTCAGTATTTGCTAATGTCCCTTCAATATATAGAAAACTTTCTGAAGGTAAAGTGTAGGTATCCAATTCTTGAATGGGTATTCGTATTTCATCATTATAGTCAAACTTTGATGAAATAAATGGTTGATAGCTATGTAGCTCTGAGCTAATAATTGAATTGTCGACGTATAACTTTTCATTTACATTTAAAATATCCATTATATCAACACCTTAAGTCCCAGTGATTCTAAAAATCTGCGATTATGTTGTGTTAGTTGTAAGCTGTTTTTTGTTATACTGGATTGATTTCTACTTTTTTTCTTTATATAAGTTTTTTTAGTATTTATTTCCTCGATAGGTTGCGGTTGAATTTTTCTATTATATCTAATAACCATTTTGACCACCTTCAGATTTCAAATGTAGTCTAACTGTTATTGTCTCTTGGCGAAAATTAATAAGATCTCCGTCTTGATCAATTATTTTAACATTTATGTTGTTAATTGTCTTAACGCTAATTGGAAAATACAATATAGGTATGGGAGACTCCACTATTTTATACCCTGCGGCCACTATGGGGTAAAATTGATGAATGATGTGTACAGGTTTACCATTATTGAACGAGCCCACACAAATATTACAATCCACACAAATAGCGTTCACTTTACTAATGTTGACCACATAGTCAGATTCATCAAATACATTAGCAGTAATAATTCTTTCTTTAAATCCCAATAGCTTTCCTACGGAACCTTCCTTCGAAAAATTAATCTCTTTGTTACAAAATATTTGACATTTTAAGGTGTTTGTATTTGTTTTGAGTGAAAACACAAATTTTTCATTTTGAAAAACATTTCTTATTGTGATTTTTATAAATTTTTCTATATCAGCAATGTCATAGGTACCTTCTGGAATCGTGATTATTTTATCATCTATGTACAACTTGTTATTATTTTGATCAATATTCGGAATAGTCATAAAAGTTTCAAAATCAGCTAATCCTAAATAATATTGTTTTTTATCCTCTAAATATATAGGAGGGTTAAAATCTGCTGACAAAATGGAAGTTTTCCCAGATATGGTAATGGTTGTAGACATTTTAGTAATAAATAGTTTTAGCACCTAGACTTTCCTTTTTATATTATTATTCAGAAATTTTAGTGCTAATTGTCCACAATTGAATGAATTTAATTTTTGTTGAGTTTTATATGTGTAATATATATTAGCTTTACCATTTGAGTTGAAATATGGTACAAGTTCGATAGGTGGTTTTAAATTTCCAAAACTGTCAAAATAAATTACATTTTTATGTTCTTTGATGTAGGCGGTCCAATGTGTTCCGTCATTTTCTTTATTATCCAAGTTAACTATACCACATTCAATTATCTTAATTTTTCTAGGAAGACCATTTCTCATAAAAACACCTCTAAAATTTGGAATTTTCAAATCTTTCACAAATTTGAGTATATCTATATTTGTAAGGGCCCTGCCTGGAAATTTCATTTGGACTTTTTTTTATGTGGTTTTTTAATTTACCACCTTTATAAGGTTTTAAAAATAATCCTTTGCCTTGAAAACGGTCTGCTTTAGAGGATTTAGACCCCTTTCCTTTCGAAACTTCCATGGCTTTATTATGACGTCGTAATTCTTCTATTTGATCTCTGTCAGCTTTAGCGTCATTGACAGCTTTAGCAATTCCAGCAGCACCACCCCCTAGAGCCCCTAAAGCTCCCAGCAGTGGAAATAGTAGAGGTAGGAAACCCCCAATTTTTTTAGGAGGTTTTAAAATTCGTTTTTTTCTCAATTTTCCACCTTTCTTTGAACCCAAACCCATGCCAAATTTGCGTTTACCCTTCCTGAGACCTGCAACACTCATGGCGGCAATTTTTTCACCGAAAGAGGAGTCTTTAGCTTTAAATCGCTTCCAAGCTTTGTCGGCTAAAATTTTATCTGCTTCGTGTCTTTTGGACAGTTCTTCAGATTGAGAATATGCAATGTCGTGCTCCCGACACGCGTCATCCAAAGAATTGATACCGACGTCTTCTCTGGCCTATCTTGTTTTCAAGTCAGCGCCTGGGCCACAAAATTTATACCCAGGAATGTGGATTTCAAAAGGAAGTTTGTTTATAAGCTTAATTACTAGACCTGAGCCTTTTTTAAATTTACTGTCTCTCGTATAATGTGTAATCATCAAAAGAATCAATTTGGAACTAAAACAAAAAAATGGAGAAACTTATATATAAATACTTTTTTTCTCTCTTCTTTTTCTTAGTACTATTTCGAATATGAGAATAGAAAAGCAAAAATTTTCAATCCCCATAGTTAATCATGATCAAAAAGTGAGTTCACAGCAATTTAGAAAACAAGGTGATTTATTTGGTGGAAATTCGAAAACAGCGCTTATTGTTGGAAGTTCAAATTCAGGAAAAACCAATCTGATGCTTACACTATTAGAGCATCCAAATGGTGTTAGATTTGAAAATGTATATATTTATTCAAAATCACTGACACAATCTAAATATGCATACTTGAGAAAACTCTTACTACCTATAAAGGAAATTGGATATTTTGAGTACGAAAATGATGAGTGTATTGTCCCACCCAATGATATAAAATCAAATTCTATAATTATATTCGATGATATTCCATGTCAGAATCAAAGTGTGATAAGAGATTATTTCACACTAGGTAGACATAAAAATACCGATTGCTTTCTAATTTTTCAAGGATATTCCTCAATTTTCAAAAGATTAATAAGGGAAAATTCAAATTTAATTATATTATTTAAACAAGATTCGACAAGTTTGAAACATATATATAATGACCACTGCATAATGGACATGTCATTTGATCAGTTTAAAGAAATATGCACTTATTGTTGGAAGGAGCCATATAAATTTATGGTAATTGACAAAGATTGTGACTTACGTGCTGGTAGATATAGAAAAAACCTCGATTCATTTATATATTTATAACACGATTGAAAACTAACATGGATAAACGCTCAGCAAGAGAATTAGTCAAGTCAAGAAAAGCAGTAAGGGATAAATTCCAAGCGCTCAAGTTAGCTTCTTCGACCGCACAATTAGAATTGGAGAAAGCGTATAGGCCCATTACACAACCACTTAAAGATTTTATTACAAATATTGGGAAAGCCGAACCACTAACATTTAAAGAGGAAGAAGAGTTTAATCCAGAAGAGGAGTTTTCAACCCCAAAATCTTCCTATAAAACTTCAACTCCAACTAGAGAAAAAACTCGAAAAAGTGGAAAGACTCCTATTCTACCTTTTGAACAACCGTCATTTTTTGATATGTCCATAAATCGATTACCTTCAGTGAGGGAGGTGGCTTCAATAAGAGAGATGCCTGCACTAAGAGAGATGCCTCCAATAAGAGAAGAAGTGACATTCGAAAGCTCACCTCAATCATCGACTGAAACAATTAGAAATTTATCTGACATTTTGGAACAAACAAAGCAGTCAATACAAACCTATGTTGGACATCCAGTCTATCTGGACTGGTTGAGTGATTTTCACGAGTTACCCAGAACGTATATTGACAATAGTGTAAAAGATACAGAACATAAATTTGATCACAATTATGGTATTGTCCACGATCTTGAAACAAACAATTTTTTTTTTGGGTTCTACTCAAATTCCTGTTAACTTGATCAATAAAGATATAAAAGTACTTGATATTCTTTACCCAGGCACCCCAGGGCTGTATGAATTATTATTCAAAAAAGAACCTGTGGGCGATAAAAAAGCCGATTTGGATAATTACATGGATATATTAACTCGAACTAATGCGTACCGCAGGAATAATAATCCCAATGAACAAGTACAAGGAAACAGTTCAGTAAAATACGTTACTATTATCGGACCATATTTATATAAAAAAGGAATCACAAAATCTAAAACAATCATTCCCAGGCCGGTATTTGAAAAACCTGTAGCACCTTATAGAGCGGCTAAAAAAACGGGGGTCGCTCGAATTGGAAAAGGTCTTATTTTGAAACGTAATAAAAAAAGTACAGATTATGTATATTGGGATAATGTTAATGAGCTAGTAAATCGTCTTCGAATACTATTAGCTTCCAAGACTGCAGGTCATAATGGACATCGAAATGAAATAATATCTATTATAGAAGAGTTGAAAGAAGCTAAAGTTATACTATAAATAGTGAAAGATGGCGTGAAAGGATCAGTCTTTTGTTTGAAGAGAAATATGACGGTCAATAAATTTGGTACACACATTTTTGATAAATGTGAGGATGGCGACACTAAATCACTCAAAATTGTTAACATCGCAGACGTAAAATTGTTTTACGTTGTAGTTTTACCATTTGTTGGTAGAGACAATCCAGCCGAAAAGAATTTGTTGTTATTAGGAGATGGTTTAATAACTTCATATAGATATCCATTTGAGTCGGGTACTATATTAAGCGGTGAATATCCTAAAAAAGATGTGAGTTTATTGATTAACGGAAAAACTGGTAAATTAGAGGGAGAGATTAAAAAAAATGATTTGATAGCATTTCGACGTGTTGAAAATAGTTCTATAACTGAATTCTACGGTGAATTATTAATAAAATGTCAGGTTCAAGTGGAAACTTAGTTATTTAATTATGAGTGTTAAAGAAGACATAGTAAATGAATTGCATAAGCCGGCAAGAAGGGTTTTCAAAAGAAGGCGGGTCATAGTAAAACATCTAAATGATCTACTACAGGCCGACCTGGTTGAAATGCAACCACATGCTAAAATAAACAAAGGCAACAGATATATTTTGGTTGTAATAAATGTGTTTTCAAAGTATGTTTGGGCGCTACCAGTAAAATCTAAAACCGAAAGAGATGTGGCTGCAACGATGGGGCAAATCTTGAAAAGTTTAAAAACTACCCCAAAAAATATTCAAACTGACAGAGGGAGGGAATTTTTTTGCAAAGAATTTAACAAGTTAATGGAAAAATATAAAATAAATCACTATAGTACATTTTCTAATGTAAAAGCAAGCATTGTTGAAAGGGTGAATATAACCTTGAAAACAAAATGTGGAAGAAATTTAGTATGCAGGGGAACTACAAGTGGCTAGATATTTTACCAGAAATTGTTAATAATTATAACAACACAAAACATTCAACAATAAATATTGAACCTAAGAAAGTTAATAAAAGAAATGAAGGTAAAATTTTAAAGAGGGCTTTTAGTCATGCAAAGACGTTCGATCCAAAATTTCCAAAATTCAGAAAGGGTGACTATGTACGCATAAGTAAGCATAGAGGAGCTTTTTCCAAGGGCTATACCCCTAATTGGTCTAATGAAATTTTTCGCATAAAAACATTGAAAAATACTAACCCAACAACATATTTGATGCAAGATGAAAACAGCCAAGATATTCTAGGAGGATTTTACGAACAAGAATTACAAAAAGTCCAACATCATGATGCATATCTTGTAGAAAAAATTTTAAGAAAAAAAGGAAATAAAGTTTTTGTAAAATGGTTAGGTTTGGATTCCAGACATAACTCGTGGATAAATAGAAAGGATGTATCAAATTAGCAAAATAAAACTTTTATCAATATTGTTTTTTTTTTTTCAAAACATTTTTCACCACAAATCTATTTTTGAAGACAGTATCTCTGTGTATTTTATCCAAGATAGGTTCTAAAATAAGTTGACAATTTTCAATTCTTCTGTTAAAATGGTACTTTTCGATAAGCTCTTGAGACACCATTCTTGATCTCCTGTAGGCAAAATTCCATGCAACCATTAAATGAATTTTGTTTCTACTTTCATCAAAAGAAACTGCTTTTTTCATGGCCACGTTTCACTTTCATATGTTCAATTATTTGCTTCGGGTAACAGATAAGACACTCCAACATTGTACAGACATTTTCACTATTTGGATGGTCTTTCAGGCAGAGGCTGTCTTGAATTTTTTGCAGGTTGTCTTCTTCAATGGGTCCAGAACTTTTGAAAAAGTTCAAATATGTATTGAACTTTTGTTTTCGTAAAATATCCAAACGATATTCAATTAGAGGCGCAAGTTCCCAAAGCTTGCAGACTCTTTCGTTGCCTAAGTAAATATAACCATTACCTTTTACAATTTTTATTAATGGTATTTGGTCAAGTTTTTCAAAGCAAATAGCAACTTTTTGAATATATATTGACTCATTGAAATTGTTATAGGAACAACTGTAACAGCTTATGACTCCCTGATACTGTAGAATAGAGTTCCATTCTTCTTCAGTTAGTAATATAGATTGATTATTTTTCCCTCCAATCTGGATATGAGGTTCAAAATTATATTCAACGGATAATCCAAGATTGATAAATTTGCTTTGAGATTTATTTAAATAATATCGTTTAGCACTAATAATCGACGAATCGTCCACTTTTTTCGATTCACGCGTACTGGTACCACTGATTTTGCTAAACATTTTGTAGATACTAACGTTTTTTAAAAGCAAACATTCGCTTTATATTCCTGATACTGTTATAAAAAAAAAAGTGGGGAGGAATAAAATAAACTTTTTTTTTTAAAATCATGTTTAGTAATGGCTTTTATTTTTTTAAAACAATAATATAGTACATATTATTATAATACAAATTGATATAGTTGAAACTAAACCTATTAAAAATCCATTACAATTGCTATCTGTACATGCTGCTGTTTCATTCAATTTAATCCAGTTTGAGTAAATAGTTTCCTTATTGTTTAAATAGAATTTAATTTTAAAATAATTACATTCTCTTGCACAGTTTTCAGTTAAATTATAATTGTAAACATATGGATATATGCTAATGTATGTCAATTCCATATTTTGATAGCAATCAGTATCGTTTTTGTGTTTATTAATACAAATTTTTGCTGTTTTACTAGTGGGAATATGGTTAACATACATTTTATTTCCAATTATGGAAAATAGTACAATTAATGGAGCTACAATCATTGTTCTAAAAATACTAACACTAATCTATTTGAATGATGATTTATATACTAGTTTGAACTATGTTGATTGTCATCCCTTTAAGTCAATAAATAACACAAGTTCAATGCCAGAACTGCGAAGAAACAGATAATAATGTGTTTTTCAAATTTCACTGCGGTT
The DNA here is from genome assembly GCA_917834065.1 of Ceutorhynchus assimilis. Classification (NCBI taxonomy): domain Eukaryota; kingdom Metazoa; phylum Arthropoda; class Insecta; order Coleoptera; family Curculionidae; genus Ceutorhynchus; species Ceutorhynchus assimilis. The sequence continues at coordinate 17,737,699 of OU892283.1, forward strand.
TCCACATTTTTATCTTGAATATTCTTCAATCTTAGGGATTCACTTACACATTGAGCATAGGGGCAGTTTTTGCAATATATCAAGTGTTTTTCCAATGGTGAATCATTGACTTCCCAGTTGTATGCTTGGATTTTACAATAGGGGCACTGACAAATATCCGAAACTTGAGTATAATAAAATCCAGCCTTTGCCAATTGCACAGGGCTTAATTTGCCTTTCCAATTTTTGAAATTTAATAATCGTTGTTCGAAATTTTTATAGGTAAAGTAATCTCCGGGAACTGAATCTTTCATAATCACCATGTTATCGTCTTCTGCGCACATGGTAGAAATGTTTAATAAAAGAAAAAAAGCAAATATTTCATTTATATTTTCAAAAGCTGACGGAGGGCGTTAAGCGGGGCTTTTTATTTTTTGTTTCACCTTCATTCTCCATAAGTAGTGCTTTCCGTGTATTTACCATACTCTCAATTGCGGAAATATCTCGGTGGCCCCACGCCAACGTTTTTGTAGTACTTGAAAGTAGATATCGTTTATCATCATGGCTGCTCAATGCAATTTTACTTATTAAATTTGTATATATATTATGCATATCAGATTTAAAAACATACATTGTAACATAAATCTTATCATTCTTTTCAACTACATTTTTATAAAGGGATAGATCTAATTTTTTTTTATAGTCGATTTGGATATGCCTTTTGCCTTTTGCCTTTTTATCTAAGCTATTTTTAGTTTTTACGCAGTAGGCCTTACTTCCGGTTCCATAAAAGCTTTCAATGGGAATCCCACAATATTCATCTTTAAATTTACCAACTACTGAGTCAGTAATAGGCATATTATGCATATTAGGCGTGGAATAATTGGATGTATCAAACTTTACCAAACTTTGTTTCATATCTTCGTAAAAGTTATCGGTCTGAATCTCCAATATCAAGCTATCCGTGTCAGTATATAACAAAGAAATATTGTTATCATATATTTTTTTTAAATGCCCATAGTAAAAATCATACATTACAGTTTTTGAAATATCTAATACACACATTCCCACGTAAATAGGCTTGTCGTAGGTAATGCATATTTTTTGAAGTTGAATTGCCACTAAAAAACCTCGCACATTTCTTATGGAAAATGGCTTTCGGCTAAATTTTTTGAAAAATTGAGATGATGTAGTTCTCGATGTCCTGATTAAAAGTTCTCATGGGCACAACTCAATCCTATGATCAGTTTTTGAGTTACGGGTTGTCAAAATTGGCTTTTTTAGACTTCGAGATATTGATTTTTTTTCAACATATTTGTTTATATTTCCTCGATAAGTACATTTAAATTGAAAGTTTTTACTCTAAGTTTTGAGCGTTTTGGTGTCTTCTTAAAATGTGGTATAAAAGTTCCTACATCGTCTTACACAAAATGGTGGCGGCAAAAAAATGTCAATTTAGAAAAAGTCGCAAATAACTAAATTCGATCAATTGTGTAGGATACAAAAACTAACGGCTAGATTTTGCCCTATTTTCAATATGTTGTTATCAAAAGTAAACCTAAGAATACCTACTATAGTTTTGGATCCAGAATGTTATACCAGGTGTTCATTTTGTACCAGGGCCCCGGTGTAGATGGTAAATGCCGACTGCAAGCGGGTTTCAAGTTCAAATGCTGTTTCAATGGGCATTATTCATTGTTTTTAGTTTACCGTAGGAATGGAGTTCAGTAAAATTGATAATATTGACTAAGCGTAAAAAACATAGAATAGTCTCATCTTTTTTAAAACTGTACAAATAGACCCTGAGATAGGGCCTGTTTAGTGCAGTCATTTTGATTGCCCAAAGTGAGGCAATGAAAAAAATTATAAGGTTTATTAGTTTAAGTAGATAGGCATAAGTCTGATGGGATGGCACTCTTTATTCCTACGCTATATCTGTGAGAATGGTTATTGATACAGTTTTAAAAAAGGTCACACACTCGTCAGTCATCAGACTATTTTATATTTTGTACACTATGGCCGTTTGCACCCACCATTCTAAAATGGGTGGTGCAAACGCCCATTAGTCAACAATATCAATTTTATTGAACTCTATTCCTATGGTAAACTTAAAACAATAAATAATGCCCATTAAACAGCATTTGAACTTGAACCCCGCTTGCAGTCGGCATTTACCATCTACACCGGGGCCCTGGCACAAAATGAACACCTGGTATAACATTTTGGATCCAAAACTATAGTGGGTATTCTTAAGTATACTTTTGATAACAACATATTGAAAATAGGGCAAAATCTAGCCGTTCGTTTTTGTATTCTACACAATTGATCGAATTTAGTTATTTGCGACTTTTTCTAAATTGACATTTTTTTGCCGCCACCATTTTGTGTAAGACGCTGTAGGAACTTTTATACCGCATTTTAAGAAGACACCAAAACGCCTAAAACTTAGAGTAAAAACTTTCAATTTTAATGTACTTATCGAGGAAATATAAACAAATATGTTGAAAAAAAATCAATATCTCGAAGTCTAAAAAAGTCAATTTTGACAACCCGTAACTCAAAAACTGATCATAGGATTGAGTTGTGCCCATGAGAACTTTTAATCAGGACATCGAGAACTACATCATCTCAATTTTTCAAAAAATTTAGCCGAAAGCCATTTTCCATAAGAAATGTGCGAGGTCCTTTTCTGAGAAAATTTTCAAGTCTTTAAATTGTGGTTTGGCAATCAACCTTTCAGCACATAACTTTTTACCCGATCGTTCCCACTGTGTCACCAACTTAATAGAGAGTTTTCGTTGTCTTTTAAAAACGATTCCGATAGCCGCTATTTGACAAATTTGACATTTGAGCTATCATTTATCGTTATCGTTACCGATAAGTGCCGGGAGTTTACGGACGGAAGACAAAACCATAGCGAAAACGGAAAGCATGCGTATTTCCTATGTTTTTGTTTTTAAATGTTTTTGGTTTTCGAAATAGATTCAATACTAAATTCCCTCAAAAGATCGAGAAATCGTTTCACGGATGAGGACAATATTATTTATTATTTCATGTGCAATCGAGTGATCCATCCCGAAAATCTCGCACTATTTTTTATAATTCTGTCCACATAATTTTTTAAGTACAAGCACTGATGAAGCCCTAAACTTTTGGGCGTAACGTTGGCAAAGACTTAACAGGCCTTTTATTTTTTGTCCTAACCGACGAATCACCCCCCTTCATTGGATACCGATAGGACACAAACATCTCTTTATCATTTATTATTTTAATAGAAGAAGTATGGGCCAACAACCCATATAACGATACATCTATAATTATGCTTTTGTAGTAGCCAATTTTGTAAAGCACACAGGGAAAATTAATGAATTTTGGGTACTAGGAAATTAAAACAAAGTACAAAACGTATATAAATACAAACAATTAAAAAAAGGTTATGTTTGTCGAATTCGACTTAACGTTAACGTTAAGCGGATTGAACGAAAACTATTTTGACGATCTGTCAAATAGCGACTTTGTCTTCGTATTCGTTATGGTTAACCGTTCGAATTTGGCAATACAACGAAAACTGTCTAATATCGACTCGTTTCTCAACATTTTCCATAGTTTTTCCATATATGCTATTATTCGCTAGTTTATAAGAATTTTTGGGAAATTTGTTTTTTGCAGCGTTTCGTAACTTTGTATTTAAATCAATGTATGATTTCAACCAGGGCGATTGAAAAAATTTTACTCCTCTGTGAACTTTCAAAATTTTAAGTCCAAGTTCCAAACATTGTTTTAAATTACGGTAATGTATAACATAGTTATACATATTATTTAAATTAGGAATAAGTTTAGGATATTTTGATATTGGAGGTCTCATTTGTTAAGGGCAAAGAGGTAAATCGTTATGCTTATCGTGAAGATTTTTAGGGTACTCAAGGTCAACCTCAAACACATAGCCAATATCTGCATTGTCTGAGAGTTTTGAAATTTCAATTGATTTTATTCCATCATCAGAAACCCAGGAAAAGTCTTTTTGTGGCAGGTATTGACTCATAGCATAACCATATAAATTGGTGGCATCTAGATAGGCAATATATGTTGTTGGAATATTTCAACACATTGATGGACTACTTACATAGTTAACAGGGTCCAGTTTATATGTTTTAAGACATAGTGTTCTATAATTTTCAAAAATATCCGCCAACAACAAAACATCTGATTTTAGATAGATGTCAGAATATTCACCCAAAGTAGAACAGTTGAATAACTTCCACACTGACACAGCGCGTTCATAATCCTCAGCGGATATATTTTCATCAATTATGTTATTATAAAATTTATCTCTGGGTGGTAGGGATACTTCTTTCAATTTTTCATATGAATCTATATATGAATATAGAAACACACCTTTTTGTCTAATTAATTGGAATTTGTTTCTTTCTGTGAAATGTTTTTTGATTTCTAAACATTGTGAATCTTCCAGAGTCTTGGATAGTGAGTCCAAAGTCTGGTAAAAATTGAAAAGAGTCTATAAAACTTAATCCAAGCACTATTTTGTGTTCTGCATGGTAATCAACTACAATTTCTTTGCTAAATGAAATGTATTTTTCTTTATTTTGAGCAATTACATGAATATTTTCTTTGTTTTTACCTAGATATTTAATAAATAGGTGACTATCATAATTTTTGAGACAGTGCAATACAACTGGAATTTGTCTAAGAATCTGATAGAAAAGATTGCATATGACATGCGCACTACCTCTATACTCTCCTGTAATATGGCAGTGATCCCTACACTTTAAAAAATTACCCTCTGAAAATGGTTTTTCACAAATATGACATATATTTGCACTGTCGTACTCTTTTTGCTGGTTACTTGTTAACCTCTTCATGTCAACTTTGTTCTTCAAATATTTATGATAGATACTTACAACATCTTTCTCAATTAATTCTATAAATTTTTCAGCACAGTTAGTCCCGCGATAAATCTTAAGAGATGAAATATTATCATCAAATGATGATTTAATGTAATAGCCAAAAGAATATGGTACATGTTCGGCAACTTTTTTTGTATATGAGTTTGTAGGATCAATATTACCATCATCAACATTTTTTAAATAACATTCAAAATCAGCATAAATTGTAAATGCTTCTGTATATTTTGGAATTTTAATATATTTGCAGGCATTTTATTACCAAATTTATCTAAAATAATATTATCTGAAGGTAAATCAATTCGCACGTGACTGCAATCATTATCTGAATGTCTTTTCAATTTTTCATAAGTGCCAAAGTTTTGTAAACAGCCATCACAAAGATGCTTTCTTTCTTTCTTTTTTGATATTTGTTTTGAAACTAAACTATAGGGTGGTCCAAAAAAAACCGGAATTTTGTTTTTGATCTGTAACTTTTTTATTTGTTGACCAATTTTCTTTTTTCTTGGCTTGTTTGAAAGAGAAATGAACAGGCTAACGAATCAGGATGGAACTTTTGGCATTTGAAAAAAATCCAGAATGGCGGACTCCTTCAAAAATTGCCTAGTTTTGGATAGCGCTGGAACTTTTTTGTGACACCCTGTATACGTTTTTTTAATAAATTATTAAAGTTCATCATTTTGCGAATATTTTAAGACCTCGACAGAAAAAATCGGTTGAAAACTTACTGAAATATTGAATTTTTGGTAATATCGAATTTCAATTTTTTATATTGACAGCTAAATCTAGGATATGCTATTTCAGCTAGATTTTTCTTTTCTACTCGACATATTTTTTCTATTTCGGGCTTGTTCGAAAGATAAATAGAAAGGATAACGATTCGAAATGAAGATTTTGACTGTTGAGGAAAAATTAGAGATTTCCCAGTTCCTTTAACATAGCCAATTTTGAAAAGGTTAACGTCAAGTTTTCTAACAATACGACTAATATTTTTATTTATAAATTTTTAAAAATAAAGAAAACACATTTAAGGAGCGAGAGGCGATATGCCCTCCGTAGGCCCCAAGAACCTATGCTAAACGCCTACGCCAAGAATCGATAGAATTGGCAATGTTACGTTGTTCCAGCAGTTCTCCCCAACACTCAATGATTCGGTTGTGCAGCTCTTCTAAATTATTGAACGTAGCCCCATTTCCGTGGACTTTTTCTTCCAAATCCCCTCTAAAAAAGTAATCGCAGGAATTCAAATCTGGACTATTAGGCGGCCAGTCAACGGGCTGTATAAAATCCGCAACTTGCTCTCTTAGATAGTTGATAGTAAAGCGGCTAATATGTCACCTGTCTCCATCTTATATACAGACAGTATTTATCACCTTTATCTCATAAAAAGAGAAATACAAAAACGTACAATTTTATCAAAGTTTTTGTGAGAACCAAAATCTGAACAATAAACGTTAACTAGGTGAGTTATAAATTAATTACCTGCATAAAAGTGTAGTCCTGAGGTGTGAGCTGTTCAATTTTGGATCAAGGTTCCGAAAGTTAACACGTTGTCTGGTAATGGGTAACTTGATGACGCATCTAGAGTGCCTTATGGAGATTTGTATTATGTTCAGGCATACAGATGACGTCATAAAAGTTATCAGGCAACCTACCTCTCTCAAACAAGCTTAATTTCAGATAGAATATGGTGAACACAAGCTGACAATATTTGCGTGAATCCAAGCGAACTCCTTGATCGATAACAATTAGTTGTGCTATGTGGCTTCGAGAAATTGCTGCAGATAGATACCATCGAGGATACCATTAAATAACTTCTGAATTTTTCTCTTCCTTTATCTTCTTTTCGAGCTTGGAGGGAAATTCGTAGTTGGTCGTTTTGCGAATTCTTTACTCCGGATAAGGTAAAAATTTTCCATTCACTGAACCAAATTTTTCGGATTTCAGCACGGGCTCTAAATCTCTCAAGTTGGACAGTTTAAATGTTTAGTCCCGCTTAACATACTTCAGCATTAAATCACCCGCCTTATAGCCCAGATTTGAATTCCTGCGATTACTTTTTATAGGGGGACTTGGAAGAAAAAGTCCACGGAAATGGGACTACGTTCAATAATTTAGAAGAGCTCAGCAACCGAATCATCGAGTGTTGGGAAGAACTGCTCTGGAACAACGTCACATTGCCAATTCTATCGATGCTTGGCGTAGACGTTTAACATGGGTTGTTGAGGCCCACGGAGGGCATATCGCCCCTTAAATGCGTTTACTTTATTTTTTAGAAATAAAAATATTAGTCATATTGTTAGAAAAGTTATCGTTAACTTTTTCAAAATTGGCTATGTTAAAGGAACTGGGAAATCTTTAATTTTTCCTCAACAGTCAAAATCTTCATTTCGAATCCTTACCTTATCTATTTATCTTTCGAACAAGCGAGAAATAGAAAGAATATGTCGAGTAGAAAAAAAAATCTAGCTGAAATAGCATATCCTAGATTTTCCTGTCAATATAAAAAATTGAAATTCGATATTACCAAAAATTCAATATTTCAGTTAGTTTTCAACCGATTTTTTCTGTCGAGATCTTAAAATGTTCGCAAAATGATGAACTTTAAGAATTTATTAAAAAAACTTATACAGGGTGTCACAAAAAAGTTCCAGCGCTATCCAAAACTAGGCAATTTTTGAAGGAGTCCGCCATTTTGGATTTTTTTCAAATGTCAAAAGTTTCACCCTGATTCGTTAGTCTGTTCATTTCTCTTTCAAACAAGCCAAAACAAAAGAAAATTGGTCAACAAATAAAAAAGTTACAGCTCAAAAACAAAATTCCGGTTTTTTTTGGACCACCCTATATTTAAATCTTTTATCCAACAATAATGATTATTACCATCTTCGGCAGTTACCAAAAGTAAATTTACGTGCACATTTTTCTTTATAGGATTATAATGTAATGGACCTACAATCTCATTTACATGTTTTCCGTTTTTTAGGAATCTTTCAATACCATATACATTAATGGATAAATTATTATTTTGTTCAAAAATTTTAATATCCTTTAAAACAACAGGAAACTCTATATTAGAAAAATTAAATACTTCGCTGAAATATGGATATGAAGAAGTTTGTTGGGGGTCCCCTATTGGCTCACACACTGCAGAAACCATCGCCCAGGCAAAACAACAATTGTCTGTATTCCGAATATTGATCAGACACTTTGATTTGTAGTATGGAATTGCGATATATGATGATGCACTCAGTGGGTTGTGTTTGTTGATATTTAATTCCAAATGGAGAATTTTTTGTAGAATCCATCCTTTAAAATAATACATTATGTAAAAAGGCTTAAAAAAATATCTTGACCTACCCGAATCCCTTTCTGGTAATTCATCTGCGTTGGATAAAATGATTTTTACAAGACTCTCATAAATTTCTTCTAGATCTGTTGATTCAACAACAATGAAAAATGGCGTATTGAAAGATTTAACCGACATATTTTTTAACGTTGGGGAAAAGTACACACCAAACAACTCGGCATTGACTTTTATAGATTGGTGTTCTTGCTGCTTCTGTCGTATAAGCAAAAAAATATTCTCTCTTGCTTCATTCAAAAAGTATTTGATATCCACGTGATATTTTTGGGAATATATTTTGTACGAAGCTATACGACATTTAAATGCACTTCTAATCATATCAATACCATTGCCATATTTAATTGTGCTATTATTTTTATGAAGATTTGTCTTCAAATGTGCATTCCAGGTTTGTATATCAACATTTTTATTGCACTCTTGACAAAAACGAGTTTGTTCTTTTTTAAAAAAAGTTTGCTCGACTGTAAAAAATATTGCATAAGTGAAACCCAATCAAAAAAATATGAAATACAGTTAAACTCACCATCAATTATGTAATCTTCTACTTTTGAGGGATCATTCGGTTTCACACACGTTTTCAAAATGTGTTTTTTAATGTATCTTTTCTGCTTAAACTCTTTCGAGCAATGTGTGCATACAAAAGCCATGGTTACTAAACTAATTTTACTTACAGACTGATTTATATTATAAATTTATGCCCCTTCTCTTTTTTCAAAGAAATAGGTACACAAATTTGCTCACAGATTGTTCTGTCTGTCTATATTATTTTTTATCTCTGATAAAGTTTGAATACAAAAATTTTCTTTCATATTTTTTTCCAAATTTATTTGATTGAAAATAATTGACTTCATTGCTGACCTACACTGCCTCAAGTCAGTTCTTGAAAAATTAGTTTTATTCTTCAAATTAATAAATTTTGAAAGATCCTGATTATTTTTCAGATCTTCTGTTTGGTGTATTGTGTTTTGAATCTCATCATTAAGTTCTAAATTTGGAAAAATAGTTCTATCAGAAAGAGAAGAGTCGCTAGATTCTTCTATTAAATCAAAAGTATTGATTGTTGAATTGTGTATAGCTTGGGATGTTGAAGGTTGGGGAATTAGATTTTGAAAAATATCAACATTTACATCTTTTTTTCCATATGAAATCTCAACGTCAGAAGAATGTGAAAAATTGAAACAATCTGGAAGAGAATTGTTGGAAAAATCTGAAAAATTATTATCTATGTAACAACTTAAACACTCTTCAAACCCATGTTCTTGACAAACGTTATTAAAATTCAAGTCATTTAAAAGTAGTATTCTCAGCATTGTTTAAATAATTTGAAAGTGAATCATCATTGAAAAAATGACTTACCGGATCACACATTTGCACAAAAGTATCAAACAAAAAAACAAGATACAAAAAAAAGAACTTAACCGAAGAGCAAACAAGTTATATCTGAACTGAAATTTTCAGGAGATTTTATAAGACCAAAAAAGGGCGTTCACATATTTTCGAACCCCGCTCGATACCCACACTCGGTAATCTTTCGGCCTGGTTCAACATAAATCTTACATCTTAACCCACTTACGTTAAGGTAGGTACCGTTTTTTTTCTGCAATACCTTTTCAAAATTTATGGGTAAATATCTTATCCACTTTCTCGCGAAATGTCTAATTGTGTTTTTGAAAGTTTAAAAGTCCATGCAATGTAGCCTTAATTCGTGGTTTCAGAGAGATTTACAATCGAGTTTTTAAAATTTAAAACTACATACAATGTTGCACTCATTCGTGGGTAGTATATCACGGTACTTTTTTTTTCAGGATGTTTTTTTTTTTTTTTTTGTGGTGAAATCTTGACCATTTTTAAAGAGCAGTTGAAAACTGGGTTTTAAAGTTTAAAATGTTTATTTTAAATTTGTTGCTTCAACCTACATCGAAAACAAGATTTGTACATACATTGTTGCAAGTAGAAATCTTTTTTTGTGCAGGTGGCCCATCCAAATAAGAGTGGGTTGTATCTGTGTTGGCAATTTCAGGATTTATATTTAACTGTTTTTTTTTTTCAACAAAAAAATTATTCGAGAAATCATGGTAGTTTCATCCCTTTGTACAAAGCTTTTTTTTTATATGATTAGGAAAAAAAATTTATATTTTGTTTTTGTTTACTGTCTTTTTTTTCCCAAGTCTTGAATAAAATCAATACCTACTTGTGGGCTTTTCTATCTATATCCCCACCACAACATTTTGTTCTATGATCTATATGAAATCTCTAACATTTTTGTAAAATGGTGGACGCTAGGCAAATTGGTTAATTTACCATTGGTAATACTGTGACCATTTGAGTATACTTTCTATTTCTTTAATTTATAGAAAAAAAATGATAAGTAATTTTTTTGGTGAGATCGATAACCCTCTATAGCCACCAAAAGGCGATTTTACGGTACTAGTCCAAGAAACGGAGATCTGAAAAGAGGGGTTACCTCAACATAATTAGAAGTTGAAATTTTTTTGGGGGGATCGGTTCATTTTATTATGCTAAACAACATATTAAGTTTGCGACCTTGTACTTCCATAGGGTTTTCAGTTAGGGGTGGTTTTTAAGGGTAATTTGCGGTTTATGGAGAACGCTGCTCAAAGGGATGGTTCAATAGTAAAAAGTTTCAAATGAATGTTGTAGCTGAAGTTTTTTGCTATAAAAAACTCAGCGACAGCACCCCTCTATCTTCTATAGTTTTTTTTCTGCAGCTTCTTGAATAGTAGCATGTTTTTGTTCAAGGTCACTGAATCAACGTTTTGCCATTTTACGCGCATTTGTTGCAGCAGCGGCCGAATGCATAATCCGATTTCAATTTTTCAAACACCACATTATTTCTAATGAAATGCACTCTCCAATGCTTTTTTGTTCGAATTTTTTGCTTGAAAATTAAGCGAGCACGGACTTGTCTAATGTGCGAGGAAGTTGTAAATTGCATCGAAAACTACCCCTTTCTTGCATTCACTCTAATTTCTAAACGGGGCCAAATATTTGGTGACAGTTTTCGACAATCGGCAGCCCATTTATTCCTCTCATAATGCCCCAGCGGATTTTTTTTTTCGTTAATCACTTATGACTTATTGGCCTGAAAACGTCGCGCGGGATTTTTCAAAAAGTAAAAAATAATTAAAATTGTCGCATAGCGCAGAAATTTGGTACGATGGCCTTATTTATTGTTCTTACGAATATACTGCAATTTTAATTGCTTCACATGATATAAAATTGCAGTATAATCATGAGAACAATAAATAAAGCCATCGTACCAAATTTCAGCGCTATGCGACAATTTTAATTTTTTTTTACTTTTTGAAAAATCGCGCGCGACGTTTTCAGGCCAATAAGTCATTAAGTGATTAACGAAAAAAAAAATCCGCTGGGGCATTATGAGAGGAATAAATTGGCTGCCGATTGTCGAAAACTGTCACCAAATATTTGGCCCCGTTTAGAAATTAGAGTGAATGCAAGAAAGGGGTAGTTTTCGATGCAATTTACAACTTCCTCGCACATTAGACAAGTCCGTGCTCGCTTAATTTTCAAGCAAAAAATTCGAACAAAAAAGCATTGGAGAGTGCATTTCATTAGAAATAATGTGGTGTTTGAAAAATTGAAATCGGATTATGCATTCGGCCGCTGCTGCAACAAATGCGCGCAAAATGGCAAAACGTTGATTCAGTGACCTTGAACAAAAACATGCTGCTATTCAAGACGCTGCAGAAAAAAAACTATAGAAGATAGAGGGGTGCTGTCGCTGAGTTTTTTATAGCAAAAAGCTTCAGCTACAATATTAATTTGAAACTTTTTGCTATTGGACCATCCTTTTGAGCAGCGTTCTCCATAAACTGCAAATTAACCCTAAAAACCACCCCTAACTGAAAACCCTATGGAAGTACAAGGTCGCAAACTTAATATGTTATTAAGCACATGAAAATGAACCGATCCCCCCCAAAAAATGTTAACTTCTAATTATGTTGAGGTAAACTTCCTTTATTGCTTGGACTATACGTTTTCACCCAAAGCAGGTATACTGCACGGTGACCAGTCTCATATGTGAAACGGAAAGTGTTACTGACCTTGCTTGCATAAGTTTGTTTTTGAATCATTGTTTTTTTTTTCTGAGAAATCTTGAGCAAAAAAAAATTCATCTATGTATTCATAATTTTATTTACCTGTATACAGAATAGATAAATCTTTATTATGCAGAGAAAAATATAAATGTTATTTTTTTATAGGATCAATAATCCATTCGTATTGGTATCCTGCTCTTGGGGTCAACCATGGCCAAAATTGACCTACCTTTATTTTACCTGCCCAGAATGTGGGACTGTGTATAGTTACGAAACAAAGTATTTTTTAAATATTTATTGGTTGAACAATAATTCTATTAATTTATGAGAGTTTTACAAGATCTTACTCGAATAACTAATTGATAAATAAATAGTATAAAACCCTAATATAACTATTAAAAAAAAAAAAATACAAAAAAAATATACAAAAAAAATAAAAAAATATATAGTCAAGGCTTCTCAAAGTTTTTTTTCTCCAACAGGTGGCTGGATATTTGTTGAGCTTCAGGTTTATTGCACACTATGCAAACCTCTATGGGCATGTTAACGAAGAGGTTTCTCTTGCATAATGCGTAAAATAGGTCATTTGCTTCACAACAGGAGAACGCTTTTTGGTTATGGGTGTTGACGAAAGTATGCTTTCCCATGAGGACTTCCAGACCATGCTGATAATGGCAAGTGAAGCATATGCTGTACAGTCCCCCATAAATTGATTCAATGACAACATATGACTGTACAGAACATATCTGTTTCATAAGATAGTTTGGTAAAACAGTATCACTTGCATTTATCTCTTTTCGCATGACATCTGCTTTTTCACCACATCTTTGCTCGTCCAGTTGGTCCATTGAAATTGCTTCGTCTTCTGAATCCTCATCGTCCTCACGTGGGTTATTTTTATCTATTGACACTAGGATATTCTGTCTTTGTGTTAGCTGGTTATCCTTATTTTCACTAAAAACTAGTTCTTCATCACCATACCCCGAAGTGATTGTTTTGTCTGATGATGACATGGCACATTTTTTAGAAGTAAAACAGATAACTCTTTTCGACATTTTTTTTTCTATTAAATATTTCACAAATTCACTGCACAAAAAAAATCGAACTATTGCTAAAATTTACTCGATTTCAAGACATTAAATATCCTCTACAAAAGTCGGAGGAAAAAAAATATACTTCTTCTCTGAAAAAAAAAAAAAAAATGGGTTGGGCTTGCATGGTGTACCAGGCCTGATAAAACCCCATAACTAAAAGTGGTGGTCAAAAAAGTTGTTTCAGGGGTGGCCCAGTAGCCGAGAAATTTTTAAAATTTTAAACTTAACCACAAAGGAGCCACTAAAGGCGGTACTTAATTCAGAGGTGACTGAGGTGGTGGTCAAAAAAAAAGTTTGTTTCAGTCGTGGTCGTTTGTGGTGGCGGAATTTTATGGGGCGGGCGGTCTGCGGCAGTAGGAAATTCGCGGCAGACGACTGGTGGTGGACGAATGGTAGGAAAGTGGCGGGTTGGCGGGCTGGGCCGTCTGGTGAAAGTAGGTCAGTGGGAAAGTAGGTCAGCGCCGGAGTCTACCCCCTATTCCATCTACTCTTGTTACATTTTATTTGACGTTATCTACAAGTACCTACCTACTCCTGACAAATCAATAATTAAAATGTTGTCATTTAGACCTTTCTCGGGTTGTTGGTTGTTGATGTTGTCATTGGTAACTTTAAAACACGCGCGTTTTTGAATGTTGGATTTAAACACGCTAAGGAGTACTTTAAATAGGTGAAATAGGTTATCAATAAAAAAAAATAGTATATTAAAGTATAAGTAGATATTAAGGTCTTTAAAACACGCGCGATTTTTCGATCACGACGGCGCAGCCGGAGTGCTCGAAATAGAGCCAGTGTTTTAAAGACCAGTTATCCACGAATACTTTACACTATTTTTTTTTATTGGTATACGTTCAAATCATAAATTACTAATAATTGTAAAATGCTAAATTCATGCTTGACATTTGTTACATTTTATTTGACGTTATCTACAAGTACCTAACCTACAGCTGACAAATCAATAATTAAAAAATTGACATTTAAACCTTTCTCGGGTTGTTGGTTGTTGATGTTGTCATTGGTAACTTTAAAACACGCGCGTTTTTGAATGTTGGATTTAAACACGCTGAGGAGTACTTTAAATAAGTGAAATAGGTTATCAATAAAAAAAAGTTTAATAAACCATTATGTTGAATTTTCACATTCACCTCTTCATATTGTCAAGAATGGTTAAGAAAGATTTTTAAATTATTTTTCTAGGGTTCCTCGAAGAATTCCCTACTACGTAATGGAGAGCTTTTACGCTATTTTCCGGACACCCTGTATAGCTAGGTATCAGTTTATATGTAGGTACAAAAACCGCCTTAATCCTAATTATTTGAATGATAATATGATAAAATCAACTTTCAATTTATTTATTCACAGAAACTCTATTTTAACAGTTTTCACAACAATAATAAAATATGTATAACAGTGTAGTAGAGTAGTAACAGCTCAGAATGCTATTATTTGCTTTATCTTCTACGACTCCTATTTGCTCTTATGTACAGGGTGATTCATTAAGAATGGCACTCGGCCATATCTGAAAAACTATTCATCGTAGTCTTGTCGGAAAAAATTATCCCATAAATATGGCCAAGAGAAAATGCTGGAAATATATTTCAGCTTTCTAAAATGACCGTAAGGGGGCGTAACCCAACTGTCAAAGTACAAAAATGGTTTTATTTTTGAAATTTCAAATGAAAACATATCTTGAAAATGCTAGCAATAGATTTTTGATGAAATTTCACACAATTTTGATTTATGACTTTTTACCAGAACTTATCGGATAAGATAGTTATGAGCTGTCAAAAATTGCAACTCAAGAAAGCGGATAACTTCAAAACGACTCAACGAATCTGGTCGATCTCAGGTTTGTTGGAAAGACAAGAATCTGTTCTTTAATTTTGTTGTGAAAAATTCAAATTCTGGTTAGTAGGACTGACGTTATGGGTCAATATTTGACAACCATTGAGTGTTTCCAATTTTTCTTGAAATTTTCAAATGGAACGGTATATTTAAGATATGTTCAATCGATTTTTTAGGATGTTTTACACGGTTTTTCTTTATCATGCCTTCCTACAAACGAATTCCAGATAGTGTTAAAATTAATTTTCTTAAAAATAATCAGTATTTATAAAAAAGCCCTCGTAAATTGAACAGATACCAGTTAAATATGTCAGGCTGAAACATTTTTAAAACTTCAAGGGTGCGTTCGACATCACCCAGGGCGTCACACCGAGTGCACACCAGTCATGTACCATCGTCACCAAAAGTATCTGGGACAGAAATAATGCATAATAATCTCCTGGACTAATTCTACTGTCATTCATTTCAATGCATTCAATTCACAGTTTGACAAATATTTGACAATAAAATTCATAAAATAGGACAAGAGCTAATGTGATGCTGTCCCAGTTACTTTTGGTGACGATGGTATATAATTTATAGCTGGTGTGCACTTGGTGTATCGCCCCAGGGTGATTTCGAACGCACTCCAGACGTTATTTTCTAAAGTCAAAATGCATTTCCCAAATGGAGAAGCACAGGACATCCTTGAGCTTCATGAATGTAACGGAAATGCAGCAATCGCAACACTTATTTATTCAGGGCGTTATCCCCAAAGACCTCACCCTGACCCTAGATCCATCAGGAGGTTGAATAATCGTTTAAGGGTTACGGGTAGTATTCATACCCCCTTTTTCACTCGAAGACGTAGGGCATCGTGCGAGGAAAATACAACCAACGTTCTGGCACTATAATTTCCTAACGCACTTTTTTCATTATTTAACGTTCATCAAAGATGACAATCAACTGTCAGAAAAACAAAGTCATTATTTACGAGGGCTTTTTCATAAATATTGATTATTTTTGATAAAATAAAATTTAACACTCTCTGGAATTCGTTTGTAGGAAGGTATAATAAAGAAAAACTGTGTGAAACATCCTCAAAAATCGATCGAACATATCTTAAATATACCGTTCCATTTGAAAATTTCAAGAAAAATTAGAAAAATTCGATTGTTTTCAAATATCCACCCATAGAGTCAGTCTAACTAACTGGAGTTGGATTTTTTTACAACAAAATTAAAGAACAGACTCTTGTCTTTCCAACGAACCTAAGATCGACCCAATTCGTTGAGTCGTTTTGAAGTTATTCGTGTTATTAAGTTGCAATATTTGACAGCTCATAACTATCTTATCCGATAAGTTCTGGTAAAAAGTCATGAATCAAAATTGTGTGAAATTTCATCAAAAATCTACTGCTAGCATTTTCAAGATACGTTTCCATTTGGAATTTCAAAAATAAAACCATTTTTGTACTTTGACAGTTGGGTTACGCCCCCTTACGGTCATTTCAGAAAGCTGAAATATATTTCCAGCATTTTCTCTTGGCAATATTTATGGGATCATTTTTTCCCGACAAGACTACGATGAATAGTATTTGAGATATGGCCGAGTGCCATTCTTAATGAATCACCCTGTACTTTGTGTTATGGGGTTATTCTACAGTTCTACACTGGACAGCAGGTACAATTATGTTGGCTTCCTGTCTTCAGTTGTACATAACTAACAGCATTATTCTATTTTTGTAGGTCATTGGTTTTTGCTTATCTAAAAACAAAAAAAAAAAAACTCAGTTGTAGTAGAGGGCCTAACCTACTTTGGACAATAGATGAGTTAATGCTTATTTGTTGCTTATTATAATTATGTTCAGATAAATCTACAACTTTTATTATCTGTAAAAGGCAGTTTTGGTGAAAAATAACGCAAAATAAATCTCACCTTTTTAAATTCACATTTCTTATTTCGGTACTGATTGCATTCCGACACCATTTCCATGATCACTTGGGGTAAATTTGTAAAATCAGTTTACAAACCGAAGGGTAGGTACAATAAACAGCACAAATCGAAAAATTTTTATTTACAAAAAGTACCCTTTTTCGAGGCCCTTTCACTACCAGATTTTGGGAATAAGGTAAAATCTGCACAGGTAAACAAAAGCTGTTCCAAGGAAAGGTGTAGGACAGGTTGTAGGTTAGAATTCATTACAAAGCACACAAGTTATGTGTCATGTCTTTGTCTAATAACGCGTAAAAGATAAAGCTAAAAAATAATCGCTGGAATAGGGGATCGATAAACCGCATTTATATCGATATTTTTTTTCCTTTTCTATCATCTTCATTCAACTAGAGAGAAGAAAATTCGATAG
This sequence comes from Ceutorhynchus assimilis, assembly GCA_917834065.1. Lineage (NCBI taxonomy): Eukaryota > Metazoa > Arthropoda > Insecta > Coleoptera > Curculionidae > Ceutorhynchus > Ceutorhynchus assimilis. The sequence goes on from OU892283.1 coordinate 17,755,329, forward strand.
GAAACAGATTCGGCCGGTAAATAGGGCAACTAAGCGCATTCTGATTGGTCCAAAATCTGGCGGACTATTTCAAATATTGCCATATTTTCCCCTTTAATATTTCCCTCGATAATTTTTTTAAAAATCAACCACATATTCCTTCAAGTATATTATTGAATAAGCTCCCAAACCATATGCATGAAATACCTAAATTCAGTTGAGTGGGAAAGACCCATTGATACGTCGCAGGACATTTTTGTTAGTGACCAATGTTCAATGGCGATAAGGTAAGTTGAAACGAGTTATTTTTTTATTTTCGAAAAATACACCACCCATGGTTGCAGGTATGTCCAAGATCAGACAGGCAGCGTTATAGAGAGATTGCTATTAGTTGTTCCTTGTCATGACACCAATGGCCACTGGGCAAGGGTTCCTCAATACCGTTATGGATGTCTTTCGAAAAAAGAATAAGATGAAAAAAACTGCATAGCAAATGCCACCGATGGAGCCAGTAACATGCAAGGAAAATTAAAGGGCTTTTCAACACCCATTAAAAATAAAAACGAGGATCAAGTGCATATATGGTGTTACAGCAACGTTTCAAATCTGGTGATAGGTGACACATTAAGGCTATGGTCCGAATTTATTCAAACGTTAACCAAAGTAACCGAATCGGTTGACACATGGTTACTGAAGATTCCGGTTACTTGGGGAACGCGAATATGGAATAAAAAATAAATGACAGAAATTACAGATAAAACCAACAGAACCGACATTCGATGGCCGGTAACTATTTTGACATTTGGTTAACCAGATTCCAGGGAACCAAGGTCCAAAAGTAACCATTTTTCAGGAACCAGAATAATTTGATTACTTTCGGACTGCGAAACCACAACCCTGGTTATATTCGGACCACAGCCTAAATAAGCAAATTGAAGCTGCTTCACTTTTCATTCTATTAAACTCTGTTTCTGTTTTTTTTTGAAGAGTCCCATAAAAGAATGGACACTTTTATTTCGATTTTAAATGACCCTTAACATAAAAAATTGCAAAGAAACAGCCTTAAAAAAAAATGTGGTGACTATAATAAGCCAGAATCTGGTTTATATGTATATCTCATACTATTGAGAGTGAAATTGCTTAAGGCTGCAAAATGGGTGGGCATAGGCAAAACAAGATACTAAAATAGAGTTAGTTGTGTTAACCTTTACTAAACGGCTCACAACAATTACCTGTTTGGGGTACAAAGACCCTTCCTAGCTAGCTATGCCAGGGGAGAGTGGTCGAGGGTAAAGAGCTCAGAGAAACTTAATAATAGCACCACCCGTTTCAACCCCTACAGTCAGGTAACGGTGATAACCAACAAAACGGGAGTTAAATGAAGAGATCCTCGGAGTTTCTTTTAAAAAAAGATTTTATTTTCACTAAGTCCTACACTACGTTACAGGAATGCCTTAATCGTAACTAATTCTAAGGTGAACAATCAACCGAACAGCAAGTCTAGCTTTGACACGGAATAATGTTAATGTTAATTATTGCAACAATCGTATATATAAGGTATAAATGCATAATCAGCAATAAATAGCTATTCTAGGGATATGACTCCTCCACCCTCAGATTTTTCAACGTCCTCGTTGATGATTTTCTGGAGTGTCTTCACAGGAATGGCCTTAAAGTATCTATGTTTCCTCCACTGGTACAGAGGTATTCTAATACTACATATAAGGATAATACATACTGTAGTAAACATAAAATAATAGTAACTTTGTGTTTGAGGAGTGAGTTCTTCAATGTTTATAGGATCTAAAAGGTCTTCTTGGATCTTCGCTTGGTCCTCTAGGTGTTTGATTTGAAGATTAATGGAGAAGTTTGTTGGTTGAAGATTGAGGGTTTGAGGATATTGTATAATAGACACATTATTTACAGCTAAAGAATATTTGCGATGATTGATTATAAGATTGGGTTTCGACATATTCAGGGTAAGGAACTTGGGAAGACTCTAGGGGTTGCCTTGTGTCGCTACTTTCATGTATCTCTACATTGGAAAGTTCCTGAGATGCGAAATTTCTAGGACCTGAGCTTTGGAAGAAGTTTGAGTACCTAGCGGATGGTGGTCTAAACTGTTGGATTCGAGATGGTCCAGCTGTCGAAATGGACATCGGGACAGGGCTTCCCTGTTTAGGTTTGTTTTGTGAGTAGCTAGGTTTTGGTTGACCGAAGACTTGGGCATTAGTAGGGTAATGCTGTTGTACAGGTCGGGGTTGGACAAGGATAGGTTGACTAGGGAAAGTCTGGGGTTGAGTGTTAGAAAACAGTTTAGTCGTGGGCTTATGTTGGTTGTTAGTATTCTGTCCGTTATTATTTTTATACTGATTTTGTAAAACAGAATTCTGGTTGGTAAAGTTAACTTGAGATTCTATCATATTGAAATTTAAAACGTGTGTATAACCATCGTTTAATGTTGCAGGTCGTTGTAACATTAGCATGGTTTTTAAAGTTTGTGGCGAGTTAGCAGTTAAAATCAAAACAGATTTATTTTCAATTTGGCTGATAAGAAGCATTTTTGCAGCGTCGTTATCGACCTCACAATTGATTTTGGAGATTATTCTTTGAGTAAAAGATTTTAATTTATCAACAAATTGTAAAATACTTTCGTTTTTGGTAATTTTAAAATATTGTGATTGCTGCATCAAAATTAGGTATGTTATTGGGTCGCCAAATTTATTCCTCAATTCATTTTTGATAGAGGGCCGTTTAAATCTGGTCGAGATAATAGAAAATTTTTCGCATCATCAATTAATTTAGATTTTATTGCAGCTAAAACCACTCTTTTTTGATCTGCTGCCGCTGAGGCAGTGAAGTATAAGGCATAAAACTCATCTATAGCTATAATAAAGCTTTCTAAATGATCTGAGTTGCCTGAAAAAGTTGGCAAAAGAGAGATAAAAAATCTAATATTTTCCATCTCGTTATTATTATCTCTTAAACTTAAATTTTCAACTAAAGAAACTAGTTCTTCCTGCACTTCAGGAGTTAGAGTGGTTTCTAAAATGTTGTCTTCGGCATCAGAGTTCTCTGAACTGTCCGAATCACTATCAGAAGTTTCTACTTCTAGATTTTCAATATTTAAACCTAGAGCAGCCCTATTTTTTAATAAAATCTTTTTCAAACGTGAAGATGCGTCAGACATAAATAAATGGCAATTCAACAATTACTTACAATATATTCAAGGAAGAGTCCATAAAGCTTATATTGCAGCGGTACAGCACCAAAGGGTTTTCCTCTAGAGGTGATGGGGTTGAAAGGCTTCAAAGTCTGGAAAGGGTTGATCTCTGTCAGGTTGAGGAACTGGATCAACGCGTCACTAACAACACGGCAACCGACTTTCGTTGTTCCAATTCTTCGGACTTCACACGAGCACAGTTTTTTGTTTAATGATGAGTTTCACAAAATGGTCCGCGCGGTTCGAAAAGTCCGATTTTGTTAGATAGTGCACTAAGAATAAAAATTTACTTTCGTACAACGGGGTTCCGATAGAGGACGAATTTGCACTATCCTGTTCGCAGCGCCAGTTAAATGAAGAGATCCTCGGAGTTTCTTTTAAAAAAAGATTTTGTTTTCACTAAGTCCTAAACTACGTTACAGGAATACCTTAATCGTAACTAATTCTAAGGTGAACAATCAACCGAACAGCAAGTCTAGCTTTGACACGGAATAATGTTAATGTTAATTATTGCAACAATCGTATATATAAAGTATAAATGCATAATCAGCAATAAATAGCTATTCTAGGGATATGACTCGGGAAAGACCCTTAACAAAAATACCAATAAAGAAAACTCTAACTTCAAAATATATCGTAGGTAGCAGCTTTAATTAAATAAGTTGAATTTCTAGCAACTTATAGTTTACAAATAAATTTTCAACAATAAGTACGGTACGGTACCCAATAAAGATCAAATATATAATAACCTGAATTCAATGTAGGTAAAATGTCACTAAGAGACCGTTAAAACTACTTTACAGACTCACTAGTGATTAGAAAGTACCGCGTATATGCATATAGTTGGTGTACAACAATTCGTAATGGCCTTATTTAGCAACATATCGAAGTGAAATATTTAAGACTAGGGAACCCTAGTGTGTCAATAGTACACCAGGCCAGATAAATAAATGTATTACAGTGCTTTTAAGTAATACTAGTAGCTTGAAAGATATATTATATTAAAATGGAAAGATCTAACCTTATGGGTTGCAGTCCAGTCTTCTACACTAGCGGTAGCAATTCTACTGGCTATATCCAGCAGTTACAAATGTGATTGTCTGGCAGGAATGAATTGTTTCAGGCCCCGTATTCTTGACTGCCCGGGAAGGGAGTGTTCCTGGGAACGTTCCCAGGAAAGCTAATTCACTTTCGCTCCCGGGATCTAAGAGGTCGTATTCTTGAATACCCACAAGCGCTCACAATGTTGCCGCCTATGAGAGTGTCAATCAAACTAACCAAAACCTGTTTCAAGCGAAAAAAGGAAGAGGAAGTTATCTAACTCAATATCTAACCCCACGTTTGATATTTATTATTGTCTATTTTTCAAAACTTTGAAAGCTGAAAGGCATTTGGCTTTGATAATATATTTATTTTTAACTACCCTATGAACATCATCGTTGTAAGTTCTCGATAACTGCATTCCTTTTATGAGATTTTTTATACATGAGGGAAATTTCCGCATAATTTTCTGCAGCATAAATTCCTTATTCCTGCTCCTGAACTTCATCTGGCTCATCAACTTCTGGAATACTGTGTTCAATGCATACCTACCTTTGTAGTTTTGGTTAAAGCCGAGACTCGCCTTGGAGCGGTAACATACGGGAGTAACCATATCCACTATTTCGTGGCATACATTTTTGCTCACTCTAAAAAATTTCACGAATTTCTGGCCAATGGAAAAGGCAGAACATCCCATCCTATTTCCTTTGCTTCTGAAGCATTTTTCATGTCTTCTTGGATTATGTTAGGTATGTTATTCAAGATAATCTCAATAAAATAATCCACATCCACATTCATTTTAATGAAAAGACACTGGAAAAAACCTTGAATTTGAAAGGAGAAAACGAAAACGTCAAGCTTGAAAACAACGTCAAGTCTTGAGGTTAGAGACCTTGACGGGAACTCGTTTTCTCTTGGGTGAGAGGATGGGAACTTCAGAATTCCGGGGAACTTTCATCTCACAGTCCCATTTTCAAGAATATTACATGTACCTTTTTGAGGTGAACCACGTCCACTTCCCGAGTAAGTTCTCCTCCCAGAAATTCAAGAATACGGCTCCAGGCCCCGTATTCTTGACTGCCCGGGAAGGGAGTGTTCCTGGGAACGTTCCCAGGAAAGCTAATTCACTTTCGCTCCCGGGATCTAAGAGGTCGTATTCTTGAATACCCACAAGCGCTCACAATGTTGCCGCCTATGAGAGTGTCAATCAAACTAACCAAAACGTGTTTCAAGCGAAAAAAGGAAGAGGAAGTTATCTAACTCAATATCTAACCCCACGTTTGATATTTATTATTGTCTATTTTTCAAAACTTTGAAAGCTGAAAGGCATTTGGGTTCGATAATATATTTATTTTTAACTACCCTATGAACATCATCGCTGTAAGTTCTCGATAACTGCATTCCTCTTATGAGATATTTTATACATGAGGGAAATTTCCGCATACTTTTCTGCAGCATAAATTCCTTATTCCTGCTCCTGAACTTCATCTGGCTCATCAACTTCTGGAATACTGTGTTCAATGCATACCTACCTTTGTAGTTTTGGTTAAAGCCGAGACTCGCCTTGGAGCGGTAACATACGGGAGTAACCATATCCACTATTTCGTGGCATACATTTTTGCTTACTCTAAAAAATTTCACGAATTTCTGGCCAATGGAAAAGGCAGAACATCCCATCCTATTTCCTTTGCTTCTGAAGCATTTTTCATGTCTTCTTGGATTATGTCAGGTATGTTATTCAAGATAATCTCAATAAAATAATCCACATCCACATTCATTTTAATGAAAAGACACAACGCATACAAAAACGAAAAAACCTTGAATTTGAAAGGAGAAAACGAAAACGTCAAGCTTGAAAACAACGTCAAGTCTTGAGGTTAGAGACCCTGACGGGAACTCGTTTTCTCTTGGGTAAGAGGATGGGAACTTCAGAATTCCCGGGAACTTTTATCTCACAGTCCCATTTTCAAGAATATTACATGTACCTTTTTGAGGTGAACCACGTCCACTTCCCGAGTAAGTTCTCCTCCCAGAAATTCAAGAATACGGCTCCAGGCCCCGTATTCTTGACTGTCCGGGAAGGGAGTGTTCCCGGGAACGTTCCCAGGAAAGCTAGTTCACTTTCGCTCCCGGGAGCTAAAAGGTCGTATTCTTGAATACCCACAAACGCTCGCAATGTTGCCGCCTATGCGAGTGTCACTCGGACTAACCAAAACGTATTTTCAAGCGAAAAAAACGAAGAGGAAGTAATCTAACCCCAACGTTTGATGTTTATTATTGTCTATTTTTCCAAACTTTGAAAGCTGAAAGGCGTTTGGGTTTGATAATTTATTTATTTTTAGTTAGGTACCCTATGAGCATCATCGCTGTGTTTTCGATAATTGTATTCCTCCTTTGAAATTTTTTATACATGAGGGAAATATTCCGCATAATTTTCCGCAGTATAAATTCCGTATTCCTGTTCCTGAACTTCATGTGGCTCATCAACTTCTGGAATACTGTGTTCAATGCATACCTTTGTAGTTTTGGTTGAAGCCGAGATTTGCATTGAAGCGGTAACATACGGAGTAACCATGTCCACTATTTCGTGGCATACATTTTTGCTCACTCCTAAAAATTTCATGAATTTCTGATCAAGGGAAAAAGAATTCTTCGACGCAGAACATCGTATCCTATTTCTTTCGCTTCCGCAGCATTTCCCATGTCTTCTTGGATTATGTTCTGTATTCAAGATAATCTCATTAAAATAATCCACATTCATAAAAATGACACATATGAAAACGAAAAAGCCGTGAACTTGGTGAACTTGAAAGGAGAATACAAAAACAATGTCAAGTTTGAAAACAACGTCAATTTTTGAGGTTAGAAACCCTGGCGGGAACTCGTTTTCTCTTGGGTGAGAGGATGGGAACTTCAGAATTCCCGGGAACTTTCACTTCACAGCCCCATTTTCAAGAATATGACATGTACCGTTTTGAGATGAACCACGCTCACTTCCCGAGCAAGTTCTCCTCCCAGAAATCAAGAATACGGCCCCAGATAGTATAGAAAGCCCAAAATAGGCGGTGTTGGGACAATCGATAATAAGGACTGTATGATGGCCAACAATCAGTTTTCATTGCTTTCCTAGTCCCAACTTGCTTCTAAAATTCTTCCGAAGGACGAACTGACGAATAAAAGCCCAAAAATGTCAGTAAATGCTCTATTTGGATTCAAGCGTTTCAAGCCAGTTTCAAAAAATTATATATTTATGACAATTCTATTACAATGACAATAACTGGTACTAAAATTAACAAAAACTTGACTAAACTGGCCACTCTGATCTATTTCTAATTTTCTACTGAACACTAGTACTAATTAACCTAAAACTATCCTATTTTTAATAAGGTATAATTCCTGCCTTTGAAGATGAACGAAGGGAGATATTCAAAGATTTCATATAACCGGCTGGTGCTGTTTCTGATTTAAAACTGAAATTGCAACATTCTCCCCCACTTGAAGTCTAAACTTCAAGAATATTTTTAATTTGTGTCAAGCGGTAAAGGACTTAATTTAGTAATTGGCCTCGTAAATATTCCATCTTGAGTTTTTACTTGCACTACTCTTACTCTACCATCTAACCCTGGCATAACCCTCACAATGCGACCCAAAGGCCACTTTAGCGGTGGAACATTGTCTTCTCTCAACATTACCATTGTATTTTCTTCCAAATTTTTCACTGGACTTAACCACTTTGGTCTATTTTGAAGTCTAGTTAAATACTCTACCGACCATCTTTTCCAAAAATTTTGTTTTATTTTAACACACAGTTGATAGAAATTTAGACGATTTTCAGGTATGTTGGATACATCCCTTTCAGGACACGAAGTCAATGGCTCACCTATCAAAAAATGTGACGGAGTTAAGCATTCAAGATCTGAAGGATCTGATGAAATTAGGCACAACGGCCTCGAATTTAGAATTGCTTCAATTTGTGCTAATACAGTGGTTAACTCTTCAAATGTCAAAATTATATTGCCTACAATTCATCGCAAATGAAATTTAGTTGATTTAATACCAGCTTCCCATAATCCACCCCAATGTGGACTACCTGGTGGTATAAAGTGCCACTTGATTTCCCTATTAATTAGCATATTGTGTATTTCAGATAAATTCTTTTGATCCTTGAAAAATAAATAAACATCTCGAAGTAAATTATTAGCACCCTGAAAATTTGTGGCATTATCACTATAAACAGTAGCTGGACAACCTCTACGTGCAATAAATCTTTAAACTAACCCAAACTACTGACCACCTCTATAGCTTTTGCTACCATGCATACAAATAAAACAATATATGCTTTACTTGTAACCGCCTTTTTCAACCTTGACTGTTTGATTGTTAAAGGTCCCCCAAAATCAATCCCTACCTTCAAAAATGGGCGTGCAGCAGAAATTCTGTCTGCAGGAAGAGAACCCATCATTTGAGTTAAACTTTTGGCCTTAAACCGATGACATATCACACACTCATTCACGACTGACTTCACTTGAACAAATCCATGAATTAACCAATACTTCAACCTTAGATTTGCTAAAACTGCTTGAGGTCCAGCGTGGAAATGTTTAAGATGTTCAAAACGAATTAATAATTTTACTGCATAATGATTTGCAGGAAGAATAATTGGAAACTTTTTATTGAAACTCATATTTGCCTGACCTAAACGACCGCTCATTCCCAAGATGCCATCGTCATCAAGAAATGGATTCAAACATATTATCTGGCTTTCCTTAAAAAGACGAGTAGAATTACCCTTTGATTTCAAATATTCAATTTCCTTTTGAAACTTTTCCAAAAATCTGAACAATTGACAGTACTCTATGAACTAACCGAGAAAGTAATAAAGCTCCACACAATTCTAATCTTGGTAAGCTTATAGTTTTTATAGGAGCAATCCGTGATTTTGAGCAAAGCAAGTTACATGTCACCGAATTGTTTCTATAAATTGCCATAATATATAAACATGCTCCATACGCTGCCATAGAAGCATCACAAAACCCATGTAATTGTATGGCAACAATCTCCGTTGAATTAAAAACCCACCTTGGAATTTGCAAATGAATTAAACAATGTAAATTTCGTGAGAAATTTTTCCATTTTTCCAAAAGCATAGCTGGTAACTCATCATGCTAGGATATTTTGCTAATCCATATTTTTTGCATTAATATCTTTGCAGTTATTACTACTGGGCCCACGTATCCCATCGGATCAAACATTTGTGAGATTTTGGATAATACCAGCCGTTTTGTTACCCTTGGAATCCCTATCTCAAATTTCGGAATAGAAATCCTAAAAGAATCATGAATTGGATGCCAAATAATTCCTAAAACTTCCCCATTTTCATTACAGACATTAAATTCACCATGATTTTTTCCACGTTCACAAGAATCTAGAATCGTCGAATCATTTGACAACCATTTATGCAAATAGAATCCACCTGACTGTAACATATTAATCAATTGTTCTCTTAACCTAATAACTTCATCCTTAGAATTTGCACCACACAAAATATCATCCACATAACATTGATTCAAGATAGCGTCTGATGCTAGTGGAAAATTTAACATTTCATCCATCGCCAATTTTTTCAAACAACGTGTTGCCAAGAATGGCGCAGCCTTAATGCCATATGTGATGGTCTGGAGTTCAATAATTTTTCATAGGCCCATCTGGATTCTCGCGCCACAAAATATTTTGTAAAAATAATTGCTGAGGATTTATTTTAATCATGCGATACATCTTTTTAATGTCTGACACTAGCACAAATTCATACATACGAAATCTCATGAGAATATCGAACAATTCTGGCTGAACTGTGAACCCTTTGAGCATAATATCATTCAATGATAAACCCGATGAAGTTTTACTCGAAGCGTCAAATACTACGCGAAGTTTTGTGGACGAAGATTCTTCCCTTATTACACAATGATGTGGTAAAAATACTCTATTATGAATTTCATCTGAATCGCATTCAATGTATTTGCCATGATTCAACTCAACATACTCATTTATAAAATCTTTATAATCTGCAAATAGTTGAGGATTTCTGCAAAACTTTGCCTCTAAAAACTGAAACCTTTTATAGGCTGCATAAAATGAATTACCTAACTTAAGAAAATCTAATTTGTTTCTCATAGGCAAATCTACCTAAAAAATGCCATGCTCCAATCGTTCACATGAATCTAAAAACAACTTCTCACACAACTTTTCATCCCTTGACAAGAAAGTTTTATTATTGCATTCCTCCAACTGCCAAAATTTTGGAATTGTTTCATTGACATCTTCTGAATCAACCTGGCAATATAAATTAACATTTTCGCAACCTACATGGCATACCAAATTTTTAATATTGAAATCTATTGGAGCTGTTCCACAAACTAACCACCCAAATTCAGAGTTTTGAAGAATTGGCAACCCTGCACCCAAATTTCTAATCTCTGGAAGGATAATTTGAAAATATACATCTGCTGAAATCAACATATCAATTTCCCCTGGTTTATAATAAAAAGGATCTGCCAATTTTATATCTTTCCCAATTTTTAACTTTTCAGTGTCTACCCATACATGAGGAAGCTTGCAAGTTATTTTATCTAGCACAGCACATTTTGTACTTAATTGAAAACTATTGAAATGAGATTCCAATGTCAATTTAACCACTGTATCCACCTGAGTTATTTTATTGCCAATCCCCCCTATTTTAAATGATGTATTATAGCTTTCTGCATTTTTTAATTTTTCAAATAATTGTTTTGTAATGAAGCTAGTCTGTGATCCAGAATCCAACAAAGCCCTTGCTTTTACCTTAGACCCATCTTTTAAAATCAAATTTATTTTAGCTGTAGCTAATAAAACCTGAAAATTTGACTTTTTTGAGCAAGTCAAAACTGTTTGCTGAACGTCAATTTCCTCTCTCGAAATGCCCAAATCTACTCCATGAGATATGCCTAGAAAATCATCCTGATTTATAGATATATTATTTTGAGAAGTATTCCCATTATGATCGTTATTAGTATTTTGCCTCTTATGGTGCTGATCACCCCCACTAGTATTAATTAGTACATCATCATGCAACAATGTATGATGTCTTCTATTGCAAGTTCTACAACCCTGTTTTTTTGACATTGAGCCACCCCATGAGATTTCCCCAAACAATTATAACATAATCGATTAGACTGAATAAACTGCCTTTTATCAGATAAAGACAAAGAAGTGAATTTATAACACTTGTAAATACTATGGTTATCCCTATTACAGAAGTAACATTTCGTTTTTTGCCCTGTATGTCGAGGATCATGTTGACTAAGCAGTATATTTTTGACATTTTTATCTCCAAACCTATCGCTTCGCCTATCCTTAACTGCATGCCCATGATTATTAAAACCCTTCACATTTTCAATTTCAATATTTTCTAATGCTATACAACGACTCTCCAAAAATGCAATAAAATCATCAAGAGTTGGCAACATTGAATGCACCCCCGAAGCCCTTTGCCCTATGCTTTTCTCTAACTCATAAGCTTTATGTGTTTGATAATCCAACTTTTGTGAAAAGAGAAACACCAACAAAACGTCCCATTCTTTCACAGGCAATTTAAGTGCTTTCAAAGAGTTGACATGCTGTCTTATATGAGTTAGAAATACCCTAAGTTGTTTCCCTGTACCTTTTGGGATATCAGGTGTATCCAACATACCCTTCAAATGAGAATTAATGACCGCTAACTTATTTTCGTACCTATTTTTGAGTAAATCTAAGGCTTGAGTATAATTATCATTGGTTAATGGTAAATTGTTGATTAAATTCAATGCCTCACCTGCCAATGCACCCTTTAGATACAAAAACTTTTGCACATTGTCTAAATATGAATGCCCATCAATTACTGCCAAAAATAAATCTATAAAAGCTTGCCAATCTTCTATTTTCCCTGAAAAAGATGGAATATTAACGCTTGGCAAACGCGCATTAGTTTGTACACCAGAACCAGCAGCAGCCGGCATTACTTGAGCGAGAGATTGCTGCAGATTTGCAGCCGTTAATTGATTCGCTTTTTTAATTTTAGCTTTTAATTTGGATAATATTATTAAGTAATTTGATTCAACATCACCTCTATCCGTCCCTTCGTCCTCATCAATTGACTCTAAGCTATTCTGAATTGTACAATAATCTTGAAATGCTTTTTCCAAAAACAGTTCTCTGGTTTCATATTCACTTACATCGACAGTAGTTACATTCTCATTAGCTAAAACAAATGTTTTTACTCTTGTTATCGAACCCTTCACAACAGCTCTTTGTTTTTTCAGAGCTTCCATTTTAATACTAGGAACCTATGTAAAAATTAAAATATTGCCCAAACAATAGGTATTGATAAACAAACCTACAACACTTTAACAGATAAAATCAATTCAAAAGTTTAAATTTTCACTCAAACTATTTGACAGCACCTGTGACAGCACCTTTCCTTCAATTTGACACCTCTGCCATGCAAAATTTAATTAAAAATCTGACCTCAATAATTCAATTCATTAATCCATATCAATCCAATGATTCCATGTTCCATTTATCCAATTTTGAATCTCCATAAACCAATACCAATTTATCCGGCTCGACTCTGGACCAAAATGTTGGGACAATCGATAATTAGGACTGTATGATGGCCAACAATCAGTTTTCTTTGCTTTCCTAGTCCCAACTTGCTTCTAAAATTCTTCCGAAGGACCAACTGACGAATAAAAGCCCAAAAATGTCAGTAAATGCTCTATTTGGATTCAAGCGTTTCAAGCCAGTTTCAAAAAATTATATATTTATGACAATTCTATTACAATGACAATAACTGGTACTAAAATTAACAAAAACTTGACTAAACTGGCCACTCTGATCTAGTTCTAATTTTCTACTGAACACTAGTACTAATTAACCTAAAACTATCCTATTTTTAATAAGGTATAATTCCTGCCTTTGAAGATGAACGAAGGGAGAGATTCAAAGATTTCATATAACCGGCTGGCGCTGTTTCTGATTTAAAACTGAAATTGCAACAGGCGGGATGGTAGATTAGCTTCAGTTCCACCGATAATTTCTATTCTTATCCAGATAAGAACAATAGGAAACCGGTTACAGTGAATTTTCCTCACAAAAGAGAATAACGAAAAAGGCCTACGAAAAGAAAACAACGACTATCAGCAACGGAACAGGTCAATTGAAAAGCAAGAACAAGTGAAACTTACCGAAAGTTTTAGGGTGGCCTTTTAGAGAGAAACTATGGGGTTTATAGATAAATTTCTTAAAAAAACTTCAATATTTTCCACGATTTTTCCCAAATTTATATCAGAAAACAAATGCTTAGGTCTAGAAAACTATTTTGCAATTAAATTGGGAGAGAAAAACTGATTTTTTAGAAATAAAATCGGCAAAACGTGATTTAAATTATTATTCATTATAAGGAGAATAGTTATTTTTGTATCTAGTGCGCGTGTCACTTCGCAAACTGTCATGAGTGTGCGAACATCATCATTTTTTGACAGTTGTAGAAAAAAATATTTTTTTTGATTTATTTTTTTTTCTTTTTCCTTCTTTAAGGAATCATGCATAGTCAAAAATATTCAGTAATTGCTTAATTTCCAATTTTGAACCATTATTATTATTTTGCTGGGATAGCGACAGAAATTCAATTTTGAAAATAAATAATACTTGTTCTAGAACAAGGGCTACTGCTAAATCGCATAAGGAGGGTTTGCTAAAATACGAAACTTTAATAACCTCACAAATATTCATGAAAATTTCTAGTATAACTGGTCCTCTTTCCAGATATTTACAAAGTTAAGGTTTGGATCTTTTCAAATGTAATAGTATCGTTGAAATAGTCATTAAAGATCTGCTTTTATATCAAAAAAATTTTAGTAATATTAATCAAGCTACAGATAATTTTTTTACATGGGCTAAAGCGGAATTTTTTTGAGAAAAGATAGAGGCAACCATCGAAGAAAATTTACCCCTAGTTCGATGAAAAATCGTTTTTTGGTGAGATGGCTAGCGATGAACAACCAGAAACAGAAACAGATAAATTTAGGGCAATTTTTTTCAATGTTTTGATGGATACTGCACTGAGTTAATGAGCACAAGATTTTTTAAAAATATGGATTTATGTCGAGATTTGGCTGTATTGGACCCAAAAAATTTTGAGGAAATAATATCAAACGATACAAACAAATTTCTCCTAAGAAATTATATGGAAAGGTAGTCGGCAAAAATAATGAAATATAATTCATCTGCAACTGCTGCAAATTTAGGAGAAGAAATTTTGGGCTTCGCAAAAAATTGAGGTAGGTTAAAATTGATTATTAATGAAGATAGTCATAAAATAGTTCATAACAATTCAGACTTTAATTCCGAAAACTAGGACTTTGAATTAAAAATTATCGACGTTGATGGAAAATTTTATTGGGCGGCAAGGCTCTGGCAGAAGGAGAATGACCACTGCAGCTGATAATCGCTTGGACATTGTAAGTTCTTCAAGAAATCGAAGATCTACTGCTGTGTGTTTAAAAAATGACTTGCAAATGATTCGTCGAGCATGTATAAGTAAAAAAACGATATGAAGATTGGAAGAAGCTGGGCTTGATTCAAGACGGCCATCAAAATGTCTACAATTACTTCTGTAGGCGCTAATATAACCTATAATGAAACATAAAATATCTGGGCTTGAAGAGCCGTTTTTCTATCTTGAACTTTAGATAGAAAATAGAGAATGGCTGACTAAAGTTTGATAACTTTTTTATATTTTTGACAACTCTACTCACTAATGACAATCGTAAATATAATAATCAAAACACCAGTAACATTTTCCCCCTAGTAATTGGGTTCCATTAACAATTACAAACAATTGAATTAACAAATATCTAATCGACAAAGTTTGGTAACAGGTCTTCTAAGGATTGTTCCATTCACTAAATGGACATCCACTGATCGAATTCTTTTGTCTCTTCCAGGAAAAACTTGTATAACACGATCTTTAGGCCAAATATTTATTGGGCCATTAGGATCAATTATTAAAACGATATCATTTTCTTTTAAAGGTACATTTTCTTCGTGCCATTTCGACCTTTTAATAAGAAAAGGTATAGGTATATTCTGTTAGCCATCGCTTCCAAAAGAAATCAGATAACTTCTGGGCAGCTCTCCGTTTTGATAAAAAATTTAAATTAACGTCTTCGGTACTAACACATGGTAGAGCGCTATATGATGGACCAATCAAGAAATGATTTGGTGTAAGTGGTTCCAAGTCTTCAGGATCGACAGATACATAAGTTAGTGGACGTGAGTTTACTATATTTTCAGCCTCAGCAATGACAGTACGAAGAACGTACTCTTGTGGTGTCCGCATTGGCATTATTTCGTACATTACTTTTTTGACACATTTTATAAGTCTTTCCCAGGTTCCACCCATATGTGGAGCCAATGGAGGATTGAAATTTCATTTTATTCCTTTCAATACGCAAAAACTCTGGATTTCTGTGATTTAGTTTTTGTAATTCTATGGATAATTCTTTCTTCTTGACCTTGATGAAAGCACTTTTTGTGAAAATATTTGATAATTAATTTGGAAATTGCATGTTTCGGGTCCAAAATAATAGGTTTTACAAAATTTTCATCCATATTCTTCATGTTACTTAATCTTCCATTTAATCTTATCAATTCATTCTTATCTAGCTCAGGTGAAAGATTAAATAGTCTGCTATTTTTGGCTACTCAATTATTTTTCTTTATTTGATGAAGTTCAATAGGAAAATTATCATATTGAATTTTTTTAAACAACAATATTTCTGCTTCTTTTATGTATCAAGGTCTAAGTCAACAGTTCTTTGATTCTCTTTCTTAATTATTTTAATAAATTTCAAGATAAAGGCTGTTGAGCGTCTTAAATTATTCCAATTAGAGAATTTCTCGACGTTTGGAAAAATAATATTTAATTTCGTGCTCATAACACAACATATCGATTCATTTTTCAACTCAAGACTATCTTTATCTGTTTTCACTTGACTTTCTTGTCTAGGCCAATTTGAGAAATCTTCTTTTAAAAATCTAGGTCCAAATAACCAGGTACTACAATCAGAAAAATCAATTGTTCCTGATCGTTTTGTATCTTGATCGGCCGAATTTAATTTACTCGCAACATATCTCCATTGAGTTGCATTAGTCAGGTCTTGAATTTCTCCTATTCGCTGAGCTACAAATACCTTAAATCGTCCTGCTTCTGATCTTATCCAAGATAGTACTATTTTGGAATTCCCCGGAAGAGTAACTTCTGAGCATGTCTGTCTTCTTGGCGAACTTCAACCTGCATAAACATTTCTTTTTTAACTGCAGTAAAGGCAAAACGTTTAATTCTAAAATTTATTAAAATTGTAAATAAAGAATTATATGAATCGGGTCCGGTCAATAGGCAATCATTCAAACTCACACCATGTGATTTTGAAGCGGCATCAAACACGATTCTAATTTTATTTGGTTTGTTTAGATTAGTAACATCAAAGTGCGGTAAATACCTACCATGATTTTTTATTATGCGTAGCAATTTCTTCGTCCGTTAATTTTCTTATACAATTTTTCTTTTCCATCTCTAAAATTTTCTCACAATAAATCCTACCAAATTCCTTATTCCTGTCCATCTTTCATTCTGTATAAAGCAGTCGATTTACTTTCAGGTAGTATAATATCCTCATCTTTCCAGATTAAACCCGTTGTTGGTTAATAATACATTAACTACTAATTTAATAAACGTATTTATTGCAAATATAACTGTTGAACGAGATACAAAATAAAAAATGATTCTCACAAAAAAAAAGGTTCGTTGTGGCTTCTTCAAGCTGAAGCGGGAGAATGTCTGGGCTACGTGCGACCCCCACTAAAGTCTCTAGAACCCGATCGCAGGCGAAGTCATTAAGCGCGCGTGCCAAATGTTTTTAAATTTAAAAAGAATACAATTTATTTCAATAGGAAATCATACATAACCGCCCCCTGAAAGCCTTCAGGCAAAGAATCTTTTAAAATAAATCTAAATCAGTTTTGTAGCGGTAGTACAGAAATTTTTACAACTGGTCTCTTAAATACACCAGAACGATTTTAAATAGACACTACGTGCACTATATTGTCAGGTCCAGGGTGAATTTCAGCGATGCGGCCGATACACCATTTTGATGGAGGCAAGCCGTCATCCTTCATTAGAACAAGAAGTCCAGGTTTTAAAACTTGTTGTGATTTTTGCTTCCATTTGCTGCGAGTCTGCAGAGTGGATACATCTCCTTTGCCCAGCGTGACCAAAAGTGTTGCACCAATTGTTGCAATCGCTGGTATTTGTTGAGAAGATTTTCTCTGACATCTAGTAGTGGAGGCGATGGTACAGACGTGAAGGTATCTCCAATTAAGAAGTGTGCCGGTGTAAGTGGAAAAAAATCATCAAGGTCATTGGATAGGGAGTACATAGGGCGGGAGTTCAAACAGGCTTCGATCTGACACAAAACCGTTGAGAACTCTTCGTATGTAAGCGAGACATTTCCAACAACTCGTTTCAAGTGAGACTTGATGCTTTTAACACCAGCCTCCCAGAGGCCACCGAAACGTGGAGCTCTAGCAGGTATGAACAGTGTTGCCAAAGCTACCCCGTTCGGGGTAGATCTACCCCTTTTAGAAACAATGTCGCCCTCTCGCTCCCCTCAACTAAATCTACCCCGCTCTAAATAATACAATCTAATCTAAGCTATGACACAAAAATATTGCGTCTGTTTATAGCTTATGAAAAAATTGAAAAATACTTGACAAATCAAAATTATGAAAAGCAATACTTATTTGTTTGTCTACGCCTATGATGAATAATCTCATTAAGAAAAATATTCGTACAGTTTTCTACGTCAACGTCAAGCTTTGTATTTCCTTGGTTCGGCCGGGTAGTGCAATATTTAACTTCGAGATTGCGCGACGCAGGCTAACGTCTACAGTGAGTAACGTCTAACATGATATAGTGACTTAACGTGATACAGTATACATTGACTAAATAATTGTTTATTTTCATCTGTTTCACGGTTCAGGATGTGTTGTGTTGTGTTTTGTGTAAGTTTGAAAAGGGAATTATCGGTCACCGTTTTTTATTACTGCGAGGACGATGTAATGTTTTGCCTGTGGAAATAATAATATGTAATGAAAAAATGGATAGGTGCGTAAAATAATTATTATGTATGACCGGGCCGCAAAGCACCTGTTTGTGTCAATTATGTCCTAGTTCGCGGGCGTAATTTTATACTTTTCGGCCCGCCGGGCCCCAACGTGCCACCCGGTAACTGCAGTTTCTTTTCGTAAATAACCACCTCTTTCCTGTATTGTTTATTATTTAACTATGAAAGTGGGTGCGTTCTTTATTTATCAATAATTTTTTTGAAATAATATTTGAATTAAAAGAATTAATTCCCCCATTGGAACATAAATAATTATGTACGTATTACAATTTAAAGACAGCTTTTATTAAAAAACGCTTTTTTTCATTTAAGCTTTGTGATAAGAACCAAGAAAATCAATGCTAATGGACCACAACGTCCCGAGCAACGTCCACGTCCACAACCACAAGTTGACCAAGACCCATATAAAAATCCAAAACCCGGAACATCAAAATCTCTCGAAGATGATGATATATCAGCAGTAGAATCATCTCATCAATCTGTTCAACAATATCTTTCTGAATCGGCATCAGACTCAGATAGTCATGGTCACGAAAGTGAAACTAGGGAGCCACCAAAAAAGAAAAAAAAGAAATCGTCAAAAATTTAAATAAGAATGGAAAAATCAATACAATTGGATAAAAGATGAGCAGAAGAAAAACCTTTATGTGTAGCATGCAATGTACAAATTCATTGTAACAAGTATAATTTGAAAAGGCATGGGCTCAGCACATCTCATAAAAAAAAATATGACTAAAGTAGAAAATGCTCCTAAAATAACAGAAATTATCCCAAGTGACAAGCAAAAAAAACATACAGCATTGGTAAAAATTGCCGAATTAAACATATGCATGTTCTTACAAGAGCATAATTTGCCATTTTTACTTGCAGAGCATCTAGGTAAATGTTTGCCACATATTTGTCCAGATTCTTCCATAGCAAAGTCATTAGCTTGCAGTCGAACAAAAGCTTCATACATTACGAAAGAATGCTTGGCCAAACAACAATTACATGAAATAGCTGATGTTCTAAAGCAAACGAAATTTTCTCGGATTATTGATGAGACGACTGACATCTTCACCGAAAAATCACCAGCTTTAGTCGTTAGATACTACGACGAAAAAAGTTATGCAGCCGTAGACAAATAAAAATGGAGAATTCTACTGCAGAATTTATTTTCAATACAATTCTCAATTATCTGGGAGAACTGAATATTGGCCGTAGATAACGCAGCGGTCATGATGGGAAAACAATCAGGTATTCAGGCACGATTCAAAGAAATACTTCCAAATATATTTGTACTCGGCTGCATATGTCACTCTTTTCATCTTTGCTCCTCCGCCGTCAAAAAGTTACCGAGAAGCTTGGAAGACTTTACCCGAGAAATTTATAATTACTTTGCAAATAGTAGCAAAAGAGTAGCAAAGCTAAATGAATGGCAAGTATTTGTCAATTTAAAGCCAAATAAAATGCTGCACCCAGCTCAGACCAGGTGGCTATCTTTACAAGTAAGTTAAAACTTAAAACTTTATTAGTTATGAAAACACTTTTATGGTACCTAAACGTTTTTAGGCAGCAGTCGATAGAATTTTGGAAAACTGGGACCCCTTGGTAATGTTTTGAGCAAGATTTACACTCCTGCAATAAAATTTTAGAGAATCTTAGGAATCCTGTGTATAAATTATATTTCAAATTTTTGTCGTATGTTTTAGATATCGTTAATAAGTTAAATTTAGAATTTCAATCCGAAAAACCTGAAATACATTTAATCCAGACCTTTAGAATACACTGATTCGAAATTTCATTAAAAGAGAACATATAGATAGGATTTCTATAAAAGATATTAACCCATCAAATCCTAGACTATTTGTAGAATTAGATAATAGTTATTTGTGCAACCCGTTGGAAAAAGCACTATTTTTCGTAACGAGCAGATTTCTGCGGAACGAGCGAAGCGAGTCCCGCAAAAGGAAGCGAGTTACGAAAAATAGTGATTCCAAACGTGTTCCACACAATATTTTTTCAAATTTTAACATGATGTGATCTTTTTTGATTCAAGTTGAAAATAACATAAAAAACGTGCTTCGAATAATCACACATGTGTAGATCGTCAAGCGTCAAATGAGTTCGGAGATGCTTATTTGTTATTTTGTTTTTCGTTACTATGCATTGCTAATTGCTATGGAAGCATTTAATAATGTATCAGCGTAGAGGTGTCAAGTCTGCATCAGTCTCCTATTATAATTTGCGAAAAAGTGTTCTTATCAAACGTTATAATTTATAAACTAAAAATTGAAGAATAACTATTCCAATGTCGAATTCTGAAAGCAACGACTGATGTACCGAGTGACATAGAAGAAGCGGCCCAATCTGCCTTATCCACGATCATTCCAAAGAAATCTAAAAGCAAATACGATTTGGCGTATGTCAAGTTCAATTCATGGTGCGAACAAAAAAAAATTCATCATTTGAACGAAAAAGTTCTGTTGGCGTATTTCCAAGAGAAGAAAGAAATGGGAAGTTCAACATTATGGAGTTTATATTCGATGTTAAGAACCGAATTGTCCCTAAACAAAAAAATTGATATCAAGAAGTACACAAATTTGGTCGCGTTCTTGAAACGTCATTCCGAAAATTACCATCCCAAAAAATCGAAAGTCTTAAGTAAAGAAAACATTGCCAATTTTCTGAGAGAAGCTGCCGATGCGCAACATTTAATGAACAAAGTGTAAGCCATTAATGCCTTGTTGTCATCATTATATCTTTCTCTGCGATCTGCCTATTTGTGTCCAATACTAATATATTTCAGATAGCATTAATTGTTGGAGTTGGAGCTTGTCGAAGAAGTGAATCAACTTTTCTTCGCGTAGAAAATGTATTATTTCAGGAGCAATTCGTTAGAGTGATCATACCCAACACAAAGAAAAAAGTATGTGGAGAATTTGCTATAACTACTGGTGCTTTTGATGGAATTAATTGCATTGAAATGAAGAAATATGTCCTGCTCAGGCCATCAATTACTAAGCATGACAGGTTTTTTGTCAAATATTTAAATGGGAAATGTGGAGTTCAACCTGTAGGTATTAATACCTTTGGAAATTTGCCGAAAATGATTGCCCAGTTTTTAAAGTTGCCAAACCCCTGTTTGTACACTGGTCATTGCTTTCGGCGCTCGTCGGCAACTCTTCTTGCAGATTCTGGAGCCGACTTGCTGCGAATTAAACAGCATGGGGGGTGGAAGTCCAATGCAGTCGCTGAGGGCTATGTGCAGAATTCCATGACGAATGAAGAAAATTGCCTTCAACATTCTTGGAGAAAGTTCCATTAGTTCCATGGAAAATACGGAAATTAATGCAACACAGAAAACTACTATGTTAGGCTATTGACTATGTCGAAAAAAAACGGGTGTAAAAGGAACTAAGACGTTAGTGGAATTTTATTGTTCAATATGTTCAATTGGTCCCTAAAGATAATAAAACCGCGGAGTGCTACCAGATATAGGGGTGCATTTTAAAGAGCATGGTGAGTTTGTCAGCTTTTTGGGTCTTCGGCTATAACTCAAAAACTATGTATTTTTGGTGAATAAATGCATTGAGGGTTTTTGTAGAGAATAAAATTTCCTATCGAAATGACATCTTTTGAAGTCCAAATACTTGTTTTTTCAACAAAATAAATCCAAAAAACAACTTGAAAAAAAATCAAGAAATTGACTTTTTATTTATTTTTTTTAAATTTTTGCCTATAATTTTTTCTGAATTGACTTAACACGTTCGCGGACAGTACGGCTAAAGCAGTCATATTCTTCTCCCTTGCCTAGGACATGACGTCTATAACAGTCACCCCAATTTTCTTCTATAAGCAAATGCGGCTCTAGCCGTCTTTGATACCATATAGCTACATATATTTTCAATTTATTAGTCCTGCCACAGTGTCTATTCACCTCAAAATTGTCCAGTTCACGGCGAAAAAACCAATTTACCACACCAAATACAAAAATTGACATTCTAAGCACAACATACTTTTAGAAATTGTCCGCGAACCTGTTAAGCATAGGCATTGCTTCATGAAAAACGAAGCTTATGTAATTTCCGTTAAAATAACGGCTGGTAGAAGTTCATACGATAAAAAATAGCCGAGATATAGACATTCAAATTTAGCAACTTTTTTTCGGTTTTTCAATTTTTCACCTTCATATCGTGTTATTTTTTATTCTAGTATGCTAGATCAATTTTTGTTCAGTAACAAATTATTTTGCAATACAAAACATGGAACAGGTTATTCCTAATTTCTACAGACACAGGATGCTTGGCAACCTTTTGTGTATCCACAAGCAATTTGCTCTAGCCAAGTTTGCGGGGCAGGAGGATTAACCGTCCGTATTGGTATTAAAATATGGTTTGACTTTGCCCAATCCCAGTCAAGTGTATTTAGAGCATTTTGATTCCACTGCTGTAGTTGGTGGAATGTCCTCAAGCCATATATATGCTGTGCAAAATGTCTAACAGACGCATACAACATCCTCTTTTAACTTAAAAGCGCGTTCTAAATCTTGTTACTTTTAAAAAATTGTATTCTTCCTCTGTAATCCATACAAATTTTTAAAATTCACAATTTTAGTCGAGTTAAAAATTAGTAGATGATGTTGCATACGGCAGTAAATCTCAAAATTCCAAAAAAGAAGTATATTATTTACTGATTATTATATTAGCTTAAATATAAATTTGGATACTTTATTTGAATTTGAGCAACACTACTATTGTCCTTTATTTATTGTAAAATAGTTTGTTGTTAATTGAATAAAAATAAATTTACCATGCAAAAAAAGAAAATATCACGATATGATGGCAAACAGTTGAAAAATCGAAAAAAAGTTGATAACTTTGAATGCCTATATCTGGGTCATTTTTTATCGTATGACTTCTACCAGCCACCATTTCCACGGAAATTACAAAGGCTTCATTTTTCATGAAGCAATTCCTATGCTTAAATCAACTCAGAAAAAAGTTATAGGCAAAAATTGAAGAAAAAAATAAAAAGTCAGTTTTTTGATTTTTTTTCAAGTTGTTTTTTGGATTTATTTTATTGAAACAACAAGTTCTTGGACTTCGCGGTTTCATCATCTCTGGGGACCATTTGAACATATTAAACAATAAAATTCCACTAACGTCTTAGTTTCTTATTGAATGACATAGTCAATAGTCTATGTCAGCTGGGGTCAATATCACCAATTGTTCAAATTGTGTTATCAATATGTATAATTACTTATAATTTTTTCCACACATATGTTATCGATTAGAATAAAATAAAATTTTCATAGTATGTAGAATATATTATAATAACATGTATTATAATAGCATAAAATAATATTAAATAAATACTTTAAGTAGTTTAGCCTTGAAATTACCACAAATTTTATTTCTGTATTTTTTGCAACTGATGGTGAAATCTACTTTTTCTATGAGCGTGCGCAAAAATGTTACTTTGCGCACTCATTTGCGTGCGCAAAGTTCAACTTTGCGCACGGAAACTCTTTGCGCACTAATTTTTGTTAAGCATAGTTACCGCATTTAAAATCGATTTTTCAATGTTTCGTGGGTTTCTTGATGAACTTATATTCAGAAAGAAGGGCCTGATGTTATTTTTGTTCTAATAAAGGCATTCGTTAGGTTTGTTTTTTCTGCCAAATTTTTGTATGGAGGAGTATAATACATATATAATATATAATATACCTACAGTGACCGCCAAAAAGTTTGCAACAAATGGGAAAATATTTTATTATTAAGATATCAAAAAGAATGTTACGTGGGATCAATTCAGCATACCTATCAACAAAAAAAAGCACTGTGACAGATGTCATGTGACCACAGTTATGGCGGTAAATTTAAAAAGTCCGCCTTAAATATGTAAAAAGTGGGGTAAGATGACTAGAAATCGAACAATTATAGAGAAGAAAGTGGTTCAGGATTCGATTTTACGTCTATGTGTCAATTTTTGAAAAGATATATGGATTTTTAATAAATATCAATTTTTTGGTCTGTTTTGTGGTGATTTGAAGAATATTAAAAACTTTTCGCAAAAATATTTCTAGGATTGAATTTAGAAAAAAGGTAATGGATCATTTAGAAAGATTTTATGATAATTCCAAATTTGTTATTCCAAATTTTTGTTTTCTGTAGGTCATTGCAACAAGATCAGAGTGGTCTGAAAATTAATTTTTGGTTTTAAACAATTTTCCGCGGGACAATTAGGCAGAATGACTGCACTGGGTTTTTTTTCTGTTAGTTTCACTTTAAATTATGTGAACTAAGCGAAAAGTTTTTGATATTTTTCAAATTACCAGAAAACAGGCTAAAAAATTGATATTTATTAAAAATCCTTATACCTTTTTAAAAATTTACATATAAACGTAAAATCGAGTCCTGAACCACTTTTCTCTCTACAATTTTTCGATTTATGGTCATCTAACCCCACTTTCCACATATTTAAGGCGAACTTTTCAAATTTCCCGCCATAACTGTGGTCACATAACATCTGTCAAACTGCTTTTTTTTTTGTTGATGGGTATGCTGAATCGATCCCACGTAACATTCTCATTGATATCTTAATGATAAAATATTTTCTCATTTGTTGCAAACTTTTTGGCGGTCACTGTATAATATATAATATATAATATATAATATATAATATATAATATATAATATATAATATATAATATATAATATATAATATATAATATATAATATATAATATATAATATATAATATATAATATATAATATATAATATATAATATATAATATACAGGGTGTCCCACGAGGTTCCTCCCAAATGATCATTTCGGAACGCATCATCGTATGTTCCACTGTATAATTTTCTGTCATATCCTTTAACAACCCCTCAACAAATATGGCATAGCCGATTTTGTAATTTAATTTTCTAACGAAAAATACCATAATATACCATGAGTTACATTTAAGATTCGAAAGTTGACGTCACTTGACCGAAATTGAAGCAAAAATGGTAAAATTGGATGACAATGGTAGAAGCGGCACAAAAAGTTACCCAGATCCTCAAAATTTCAATTATATTGGATGACGCGTTCCGAAGTTATCACCTGGGAGAAACGTCGTGGGACGTATATTATATAGTAAATATTATATATTATACATTATACATTATATATTATATATTATATATTATATATTATATATTATAGATTATATATTATATATTATATATTATATATTATATATTATATATTATATATTACTAGCTGACCCGGCGAACTTCGTACCGCCTCTGAATTATTAAATATACCTATTAAATGTTGTGTTAACGTATCTATTAGCTGAATTAAATTCATTTTTTTTCGATGGTGAATTTGGCTTTGGTTGAAGAAAATTAATGTTTACTCTCTGGATCAGAAGTCACCTAAAATTAAAATTTTACATCATCCTTTTTTAGGCAGCTTGTGGGCATTATTCTTGTAAAGTGTACCACCGAATAAATAAACTCAGGCACAGGAATGTTCGAAGAATGTAAAGAAAACAAAAAAAATCCCTAGCGCAGCCCTATTTCACTCTATCTGCACTGCATGCACTGCACTACTCCATCTATTCTACTCTATCTGCACTACTCTATCTGACCTACTCTTTCTGCATCACTCTATCTGATTGGAATAGTGGAATAGTTTTGTGCAGCATTGTTCTACTGCATCTGCAATGCCGAGCTTCGTTCCAGGTATCAGAGATGGCGCGGTATACAAAATACAAAATAAACTTGGTATCGGTTATAAGACATGGCGCCGTATGCGGGCTTAGTAAATTTTTTTCATAAATAAATGAAATAAGTAATGAAATGACCACAATAATGACATAACAACATGCTGGTACTGTCAACGCTGAAAAAAGTTTCAATAGAAGATTTCATTATGAATGACTTTGACAGAAAGTCGACAAACAAAGTCACATAACCTATAAATAGCATTGTCAATGTTATTAATTTTTTTTCAATTTTGGGCTTAAATTTAATAATTATGGCAGTTTTGGGAGAACGTGATATGTTTTATCGAGAGGCGATAAAGCGATGTGTGTGACCCCATTTGCCTCTAGTGGAGTTTTAGGCAACACAGCACCTGTCACATCACTTTCTGTTAATTTTATCAAACGTTTTGCAACCAAAGAAGCCATAGCGAATGCACCGAATACTTACGAAAGCGTAGATTTGACGACAAGATGCTGTATTACCTTAAACTCCAGTGGAGGCAAATGGGGTCGTTAATTTAATGGAACTCGTTCGACTATCACTTTTACAATCGCCAAACACACATCGCTTCATCGCCTCTCGATAAAACATATCACGTTCTCCCTGTTCGTGCAAATGTTTGGGAAAAAGGGGGATTTGTTTGTATATTTAAAATTCGATATTGACATTAAAAAAAACCATACAATTTCAAACCATTCGGCACCATATATACGCTACGACCTTCGAAGCAGTCGAGTTCGAGTAGTGCGAGGTCGCGCGTCCGTAGCCAGGACTACATATTTTGAATCAAAAACTCTCCAAAAATATTCATTAGAAACTCAATTATCTACCCGTTTTCGAAGTGACCAGTGGGATTACATTGTTTATGAAACAGGAGCTCCTGTGAGGCGCCAACACCAGCGCATAGCACAACCCTGTGCAACTCCAAGGTAGGTGCCTTATCTAATATTGCCTTTGTATGGTTCCGCGATCAAATTTCGACGCGTTTACAGTCCGCGGCTCTCCAGAATAAATTTCCCAACGTTTTAATCATAAACATTTTTTGGCCTTACGATCCGGATAACTTGGAACAATAATAAAAGGGAAAATATTAGAAATTTGTACGTGGAAGCAAAGCATTGACCTTGGATTCTAAAAGTAAAAATAATATCCATTTTATCAATTTTACATAGGTAGATATTTTTCGGATTTGTTTATGTTATCGGGTAAAAAAAAGAAAAGGAAAATAACTGTTTGCTATTTTGTGTTTTTTTTTTGGACCATTCC
Source organism: Ceutorhynchus assimilis (assembly GCA_917834065.1). NCBI lineage: Eukaryota > Metazoa > Arthropoda > Insecta > Coleoptera > Curculionidae > Ceutorhynchus > Ceutorhynchus assimilis. The sequence continues at coordinate 17,782,838 of OU892283.1, forward strand.
ACTTTGAATAGATTTACATTTGTTTATTTGCTTGTTGCTATTTCTCTAGACACTTTCGTTAATTCGTTGTTTACATTAAATAGAGTAATATAAATAATAACATTTTAATAATTTAAATTAGTGTTATTAAGTAATAATATTATCATGTCTTTAGCGAAGCTATCAAATAAAAGAACTGTCGCTATTTATCGAATTACAGAAGCTTATAATTTAGCGGTAAAAGCCAAAACAGATCCTTCACAGCATACATATTTTCAAGTGATTTATGAAAACATAGATGAGGCTTACGAGGATTTTAAAAAGCGCCACAATGAAATTATCGGTCTTATTGATTCGGACGCCGAATTTGAAATTCAAGATGCTATTAGAAAGAGTGCAGATGCATTTTATTTCAAAACAAAAACAATTTATACAGAACTGTTCCCAATTCACGCACATCCTGGCAGCTCAGTGTCGCTTTTAGGTCAAAACCAGCAAACAAATAAAGATGTAGATCTACCTCCTTTATCAGTGCCTTCCTTTGATGGAAATCCGCGAAAATGGCCTACCTTTTATGATGTTTATCGTTCGCTGGTTCATGACAGTTCAAGATATTCGGATATACAAAAGTTTCAATACCTTCTTTCATTTTTAGAAAATGAGCCGGCCAACCTTTTAAGATCCTTACCTTTAATCGCCTCAAATTATCAGCAAGCATTTACAACTTTGGAAACCCGCTATCAAAATAAAAGATTGTTAGCAACGACGTACTGGAGCTCTCTTACTAATACACCTTCGTTAAAAAACAATTCTTCAAAAGAGAACTCTATGCCTTATATTCTAACTTCATGCACGAATATCTAAAAAATAATCACATGTCTATAATTCCCAATGATCAACCAAAACCAGCACTTGTAAATTACCTGCCTCATCATTGCGTGCTGAAACCGGAAAAGGCAACCACCAAACTAAGGGTTGTCTTTAATGCATCCGCGAAAGGATCAAGAGGCCTTAGTTTAAACCAAACACTTTTGACAGGTCCGAAGCTCCAGACAGATATTCAGGAAATCCTGTTAAAGTTTCGTGTTCATGCTGTCGTTTTTCTGGCCGACATAAAACAGATGTATTTGCAAATTCAAGTTAACCCTAGTCACCGCGATTTCCAGAGGTTGCTCTGGCGCTTTCACCCTAAGGAACCACTTCGGGAGTATCGCCTCAATGGTGTCACTTTTGGGATAAGCTCCAGCCCCTTCCTGGCTATTCGTACAATACAGGAACTTGCGAATCTGGAAAAGAAAACGTACCCTAAGGCATCTCAAGTACTACATGAAAATATCTTTATGGACGATATTTGCGTAGGAACCTCTACCATTGAGGAAGCCAAAGTGTTACAAAAGGAGTTAATTGCCTTATTAAGAACTGGAGGTTTTGAACTTCGAAAGTGGGCAAGTAATGAAACCCAACTCCTTTCTTCTTTAGAACCCTCTGACTGTCAAATGTCAGTTTCATTCGAGGAGGAGGACAACACTTCGATTAAAGTGCTGGGGCTTCAATGGAGTCCAACTTCCGACACTTTTTCTTATTCATGTCACCCTTCTCCTAAGCCATGTACCAAAAGAAATATCCTTTCAGAAATAGCGCGTATATTTGATCCTTTGGGGTTTATTGCGCCAGTAACATTCTTAGCAAAAACTATTATGCAGAAACTTTGGCTGGACAAGGTTCCCTGGGATGAAACTCCCTCACAACCTATTGTTGATCTTTGGAACCAATACAAAAGTGAATTTCCATCTTTGTCAAGGATTTCTCTACCTCGATATAATTTTTCAAATAGTATTCAACGGTGTCAACTGTTGGGATTTTGTGATGCTTCAGAACTTGGGTATGCAGGGGCAGTATATGTTCGGATCGAGCTGACCGACGGCAATGTTCGATCCTCCTTAACTTGCGGTAAATCTAAAGTTGCGCCACTTCAAACCAAATCTATACCTCGCTTAGAGCTCCTTGGAGCTACCCTACTAGCCGATCTTTTGAATTTTGTCATACGTACATATTCGCCACTTGTCACTATAGATGAAATATTCGCCTTCTCGGACTCACAAGTAGTTTTGGCATGGTTGGCATCGTCGCCGCATAGATGAAAAGTTTCGTGGCAAACCGTGTTAGCCATATTCAGGAAACCATTCCGGATGTACCTTGGTTTCACGTTCAATCTTTGGACAACCCTGCTGATTGTGCTAGTCGTGGACTAACTCCTAAAGGTTTATTGGAACATTCTTTGTGGTTTCACGGTCCTCCGTGGGTAACCTTACCTCGCGCTCAGTGGAACCTTAGAGAGTTCAACAGCAAGCACATAGACCTGCAAACAGAAGCACGGGAAGAAGAGAAACCCACGGTCTTGTCGGTAGTAATAGGAAAGACTTACTTTGAAAAATTGATCAATAGGCACTCTTCCTTACCGAAAATTATTAAAATTCTTGCCCATTTTGTTCGACTAGCCTACAATGTTCATCATAAATGTGACCGACTTTCTGGGTCATTTTCTGCCCTAGAACTTCACGATACCTTGCTAGTACTTGTTAAGAGGGTCCAAGAGCAATCGTTTTCGGATTTAATTATCCAAATTCAAACCAATAAACTGTTGCCTAAACCCTTTCGCAAGCTTGCCCTTTTTTTGGATGCTAGCGGGTTTGTCAGAGTGGGCGGAAGATTGCGAAATTCAGACATTTCCTTTGAAGCCAAACACCCTTTACTTCTGCCCCGTACTCATCGTCTCACCGATTTAATAATTGAACAAACTCATCAAGAAAATTTTCACCCCGGACTGACTACACTGCACTATTTATTACGCCAAAGGTTTTGGATCCTTTCAGCCCGTAGAGCTATCCAAAAGGTTCTATCAAAATGTATCAGGTGTTTTCGTTTAAAACCAAAGGCTTATACGCCCTATATGGGTGACCTCCCTTCCTTTAGAACCTCCCAGCTCAAGTGTTTTTCATATTCCGCGTTGGATTATGCAGGCCCTCTGAAGATAACCCTTGGTAAACATCGTGGAGCGAAAGTTTCCAAAGCTTACATTTGCCTTTTTGTATGTTGTGCCACTAAGGCCATTCACTTGGAACTTGTATCTGACCTCACTACCGAGGCATTTATCGCTGCTTTGAGACGCTTTATCGCTAGACGCGGAGTCTGTGTACAACTTTTGAGTGACTGTGGCTCCAACTTCGTAGGTGCGGTTGGTCAACTTGAGGAACTTTCAAAATTCGCTGCTAGCAGTCTAAAAATAAAATGGCACCTAAATAGTCCCGGTTCCCCACATTTTAACGGCCTTGCCGAAGCAGGCGTCAAGTCGGTCAAGACCCACTTAAAAAGGGTCATTGGTGATCAAGTGCTGACATATGAGGAATTGTATACCTTGTTGACTCAAATTGAAGCCTTGCTAAACTCGAGACCTATCAGCGAACTGAGTTCCGACCCTAATGATTTGCAACCATTAACGCCCGGTCATTTCTTGACGCTGGAGCCCCTCAATTCCTGTCCAGATCCCGATTTATCGCATTTAAAGTTAAATAGACTTAACCGTTGGCAATTAGTGCAACGCCTTAATTCCGATTTCTGGAAAAGATGGCAAGCCGAGTATTTGCATACTTTACAGCAACGCTCAAAGTGGACCACTCCCTTTGCAGAGGTGAAACTCAATACTTTAGTTTTAATAAAGGATGAATCTAGGTCCCCTCTGCATTGGTCTTTGGGCCGCATAATCGCATTGCATCCAGGCAAAGATGGCCATGTAAGAGTGGTTACTTTAAAAACACAACATGGGATACTCAAGCGTCCTACAGTTAAGTTATGTCCATTGCCGACTAACTAATATTTCACTCCTTAATCCGTAGATTAAGGTCTTTATGTCGCGTGCTGTTTTGAATAATTTTTTTGTTTTTTTTTGGGAATCCGAGGTTGTTTTGCTTCCGCAGTATATGAATTTTGTTCTTATCGCGTGTTTTTTTTATACTCGAGAATTTTAGCATTTTAATGTTTATTTGGGATTGGGAAATAAAACTCCGTTTTAAGTGGGCGGAAAATGTTCGTGCAAATGTTTGGGAAAAAGGGGGATTTGTTTGTATATTTAAAATTCGATATTGACATTAAAAAAAACCATACAATTTCAAACCATTCGGCACCATATATACGCTACGACCTTCGAAGCAGTCGAGTTCGAGTAGTGCGAGGTCGCGCGTCCGTAGCCAGGACTACATATTTTGAATCAAAAACTCTCCAAAAATATTCATTAGAAACTCAATTATCTACCCGTTTTCGAAGTGACCAGTGGGATTACATTGTTTATGAAACAGGAGCTCCTGTGAGGCGCCAACACCAGCGCATAGCACAACCCTGTGCAACTCCAAGGTAGGTGCCTTATCTAATATTGCCTTTGTATGGTTCCGCGATCAAATTTCGACGCGTTTACAGTCCGCGGCTCTCCAGAATAAATTTCCCAACGTTTTAATCATAAACACTCCCAAAACTGCCATTATTATTAAATTTAAGCGGATTTAAGCCCAAAACTGAAAAAAAAATTAATAACATTGACAATGCTTTTTATAGGTTATGTGATTTTCTTTGTCGACTTTCTGCCAAAGTCATTCATAATAAAATCTTCTATTTGACAGCAAAATGATCCTCCATTTATTGAATAATTAATTTATTACAAAAAATGTGATAAATGAAGAACCGCTCGACCGATTTTGTGCAAACTTCACATAAACCATCTAATAAATAGTCCGAACAAAGCCTAAACATTTGGTTTGGCTCGGTGAGTCCGTTCTTGAGTTATAAAATTACAACGAAAACTGGCATTTATTTTTATATATATAGATATATTATACTCCTCCATACAAAAATTTGGCAGAAAAAACAAACCTAACGACTTATTCAAATTTCAAGTAAACCTCGTTAGCACAACCAATTTTGAGCATCTGGAAACATTCAAGATTAGGTATACAGCTCCTCTGAATGCAAATCTTAAACACTCGTAGAAAAAGTATTGTTCCTAACACTTGCGCAAAGTGTCTTTCCCGCACTCAAAGCTTATCCGAACTCCGCTTCGCGTCGTTCGTCTAACTGTTTTTCGTGCGGGAAAGTATCACTTTGCGCACGTGTTAGGAAAATAACTATTTCATCACCAGTTGCAAAACATTTTACTTTTCGCAACTGGTGATGAAAAGTAAGACATTTGATAACTTCAACGAATTTTGAAAAGTGTCACTTTAAATGTCAAAATTAGAAAAAGTACAGGGTGTCCTTGGATAAACTGACACATTTTGCAGGTAAATATCTCGAAAACGGGAAAAGATAATGAGATGCGGTTTGTTCTGGGACAATAGGGATTTTTTAAACTTTTTTTTTCACATTGCTGAAATTTGCTGAAATTTGGCTTTACAGACATGCGATTTTTTGAAATAAAATGACTGCCTTATTTTTAATGAAACACCCTGTATCTTTTGTCATCGTAAGAAAGCCTGATTTTTCTACTTTATAGTATGTATATTATTTTTTCAATTATCTTGAACTTGCATCGTGAAAATTGCACTTTGTCGAAAGGAATATTATCGACTAACCAAAAAAGAAATTGAGAATTAATTTGTGTTTAATACTTTTATCAACTAATTAGCGCATAGTTGACTAATAATACAAGTATTAAACACAAATAAGTGCATATAAAACACAAATTATTAATTATCTTTTTTTTTGGCCAGTCGACGGTACGCTCTTCAGCCAAGTGCAATTTTCACGATTCAATTTCATGATAATTGAAAAAAAAAAAAAAAAAAAACATTTTTGTGAAGTAGAAAAGTCACGCATTCTGAGAATGACAAAATATACCGGGTGTTTCGTTAAGAATAAGGCAGTATGTAATTATTTTTAAAAATCGATTATCTGTAAAACCAAATTTCAGGATACGTCAATACCATCAAAAAAACTTTCAAAAATCCTTATTCTTCCAGAACAAACCGCATCTCGTTATCTTTTCCCGTTTTCGAGATATTCACCTCTAAAATGTGTCAGTTTATCTCAGGGTGTCCTGTATATTTTGGCGCACAAGTCGAATTATTTATTGATTCTAATATACATGAAAATGAGGTGAAAAATTTCAAAGTTAGATGTCTCAACTTTTATGTTGAATTATGCTGCGAGATAAAAAAAAGATTTGATTTCGAAAGTCCTTTTTTGCAATATGTAGCAATATTTGATCCAAAGGTAGCAATATCCGGAGAAATTGGAAGTATACTGTTACGTTTTTCCCAAACCTAGTCACCGATATTGAAAAACTCAATTCAGAATGGCGTTTGCTCGCTGATACTCAAAGTTTTAAACTCTATGATTTAAATAATTTCGAAGAATTTTGGAAACAAATTTTCAAGACTAAAAATGAACTAGGTGGTAATTTATTTCCTAATCGTTCTGTTGTGGTAAAAGGAATCTTGTCCTTACCGCATTCATCTGCTGCAGCAGAACGAGTTTTTTCACAGTTATTTTTATTGAAAACTAAAACTCGAAATAGGTTGGAGGTTGAGACATGTTCCAGTATTTTACATTGCAAAGAATTGCTTGGCAATGAAACTTGCTATACATGGACACCCTGCCCAGATTTATCAAAAAGAAAGTTCATGAAAGACTGAAAGAGTAGTGGAGTAGGTAGCTTTATTTATTACGTTTTTATGTTCTGACCAGTATTTTTTTATGAGAATCTGTTTAAATACATATTTGTTTTCTGAATTAGACTATTTGTGGCAAACAGTTGAATGATTTAAATAATTTTGAATAATTTTGGAAACAAATTTTTTGGCGTTCAACTCTTAGTGGTCATAACTTCTTTTCCTTCCTTTACTTCTTCTCTTTTCTTTCCTTCACGACTTTGCTTATTTTTGCCTTCACCTTTAGCTTCGTTGACTTCAGTTACCTTATCTTTTATCTTATCGTTGTGTTTTTCGAGGCAAAGTAAGTGGATGGTCGTTCTGGAAACTACCTTTCTTAATATCTATCTTTTTAATTGTTGTCCCTAGTTAGTCATTTTGAATTCATTTAAGTTTAAATTATAAATACATATATTTTACATTCTTTATAGTACCTTAGTTCTCGAGTTTGCTTAGATTATCGTCGGAAAAGTTTCTTTCTAACTTTCCCTCCTATCGTAGGAGAGGGGGAGTTGTAACAGGCCAAAATTGCATAAATAATTCTTACCTACTTTCAATTTTATATTCAAGATTTCCTTAAATTTGTCAACATTTTCTCTATAAAATTTCATCAATCATCTCAACGGTTGTAGATCCTTTAGATTTCCTAATTTTCAATAGTAAATTCTATTTGCTGTAATGGTTTTTTCCTCATTTTAATCCATATTTTAATTCAATTTCAAAATCAAAACAAAGCAATATTTTGGTTCCAATTTTAAATTCGAACATCTGTTTTCATAACAAAAATAATTAATTCATTTGTCGAAAATATTTCGTGGGTGGTGTTCCGAAATCATATGGACCCGTTTTCAAGTGTATGTACAGAACTACTCCATTCGTACTAACTCTGTTCGGTTATCGAGTTCGGTTATTAATTTGGGAGCAAATTCTAGCGAACCCTGGGTCGATCATTGGTTCGATGGTCTTTGAGATATTTTGTGCATTATCCTTGCGTTCGGTTTTTTGACTTTTGATTGTCAAAAATTTCTGTCAGCCGGCGGTCGATTAGTAATGTTTCCAGTATCGTCGATTCTTCTTTAAGCCCTCTAATTTTGCAAACGGAACACTTACTCTATTTTGTATTCTTCAAGTTTTGATTGTTTTATGGGATGATTGTTTGTTGTTGGTATCATTATTCATTAGCCGTTGTCATTTTTCTCGGATTATGTTGTTGTGTGCAATTTTTGGTAAGTGAGAACTCTATCGATTAATTTTTTTGATGTTTGTCGTTACTCTCAATCATCTCTGAGTCTGAATTCCTCCCTTTGGGTTAGCTTATTGATTGAATGTGTAGCACATTTCTTTTCACATCTGGACGTTGGAGAATTAGGGTCTCTTTGAAGATTGTCTTCGCCCTTGTGGGATTTCGACCCTAAATGCTCATTTGAAATTATAACATTTTAGTTGCCTTTTGCCTTACGTTTTCGTAGTGTTATAATTTTCGCCGATTAATTCGGATTTTTACAACTCCATGTGGTGAGCTGCTTACACGTTTTTTTTTATAGTAGATTCTGACTTTTTCAATTTAATTTAGTTGAAAGCTGCACTAAGGAGTAGAGAATTCTCACTCTCTCTAGGAAATCCAATCCTCGATCCAGATTTCCAGAGATTTTCGAGGCAAACAAACCCTATTTCGACCAGGTAGAAAGCATAACCTTATTACAATTTTTGCAAACTCGAGACACATTTTTCTCAATTGCTATCGAAGCCTTATTATGATTCCATCTAATTTGATTAATTAACTCATTATTGTTCAATTTTTCTATTAAAATAATTTTCAAGAGCTATAGTCTTTTATCAAGTAAATTTGCTATTAGAAACTAATCATTATAGTTTCATTTTTTTTTATTTCAATTTATTCATGAAGTGCTTCGCTATTGGTTCAATTATAAATACAGTGTGTATAACAGTTTTTCTCTTAGGGTTTTTCTCACGAGGGGTTATACTTTACCACCGAGTTTACCTCACGGTTATAACCATAGACGTTCAATTGTAACCGAAATTGAACTAAAAGGCTAACAGACACCAGCCTAAGTAATTGGACGGTTACTCGAGTCTTCAACCAAGTTAACCACAACCAGTAGCCAGGACTAATCTGGTTAATTGTAAGAACAACCATCACCTGGAACATTTTGGTATCGTACTAGTTTTAGTTATCCTATTTATTATTATTGTTTATGTACATTCTGTCCCTATTTGTACACCACGGTGATCACCTCGGTATTTTAGGGCGTAATTCATTGCTTGTCCCAGTGTGGCAAATGAATTATTAAATAGGTAACTTGGCTAGGCATAACCTGTTGAATTTATGTCAACCTACTAGTAGTTCTGGTTACATAAGTGTAAAATAACCGCTCCAACTTATTATTCATTCATTTATTTTTTTTTATTTTTTTTTTCTCTTCAATTTATATTTACAACTTTTCTATTTATACCTTTTTTTATTATTCATTTGGGTTATTGAGTTCCAATAACATATTTTTGCATTAAAATTTAATTGTTCATGACTATAGCAATTATTTAAAAGTATAGCATTTCTGTATTTGTTGGTTGACACTTCATGACAAGGTCATTTTATTAATTGCTAATTTACTTGATTATTATTTTTTCCTAAATTCAAATTCTTGTTCATTGTGGACTGCGGCCATTCGGTGAATAAACAACTGTAGCACTTGATTTCTTGACTTTTATTTGGTTTTATGCACACAGCCTGGTTTTTGCTAATATTTTAATTTTTTTTTATTAATTATTATTTGGATTGTAAGGACCTGAAGCCAGATACCATCCTGGAGAGTCCGACTCATCTGTTCAGAGTCGGTGGCGCCCTAAACTAAAACCCACCCCTACTCTCCGAATTGTTTAGTTCTGAGCTAGGGCATAATTTGCACGCACTTCGACCTTCAGTCCTACAATCTCAAGTTCTTTATTCATTTATTTTTATTTTTATTCTTTTTTAATTTTCATTATTTTTTTTTTTTTTTTATTTTCGACTTTAATTTTTTTTTTTTAATTTATTTTTCTAATTTTTTTTTTTTTTTATTTTTTTTTTTTCTTATAAACTTTTCTTAATCAGCGAAAAAGCGTGGCAAATTAATTGGCGCCCAACGTGGCATACACATATTTTACATTCTTTATAGTACCTAAGTTCTCGAGTTTGCTTAGATTATCGTCGGAAAAGTTTATTTCTAATGCTGGTATTACATCTGTGTATTTTTGCGTGTATTTATTCATGAAGTTCAGGGTGCCAACTTTATTTTGTTTTTCATAATGCTGATTTATGTTGCGTTTGAAGTTTTTCGGTTGTCACCCTGAACTACATGAATAAATACACGGAAAAATACACAGATGTAATACGGGCATAACTTTCCCTCCTATCGTAGGAGAGGGGGAGTTGTAACAGGCCAAAATTGCAAAAATAATTCTTACCTACTTTCATTTTTATATTCAGGATTTCCTTAAGTTTGTCAACGTTTTCTCTATAAAATTTCATCAATAATCTCAACGGTTGTAGATCCTGTAAATTTCCTAATTTTCAATAGTCAAATTCCATTTGCTGTAATGGTTTTTCCTCATTTTAATCCATGATTTAATTCAATTTGAAAATCAAAACAAAGCAATATTTTGATTCAAATTTTTAATTCGATCATCTGTTTCATAACTAAAATAATTCATGTGAAAATATTTCGTGGGTTGTGTTCCGAAAATCATAATGACCCGTTTTCAAGTGGATGTACAGAACTACTCCGTTCGTACTAACTCTGTTCGGTTATTAAGCGCTATCGATCTCGGAGCAAATTCTAGCGAACCCCGGGTCGATCATTGGTTCGATGGTCTTTGAGATATTTTGTGCATTATCCTTGCGTTCGGTTTTTTGACTTTTGATTTTCAAAAATTTCTGTCAGCCGGCGGTCGATTAGTAATGTTTCCAGTATCATCGATTCTTCTTTAAGCCCTCTAATTTTGCAAACGGAACACTTACTCTATTTTGTATTCTTCAAGTTTTGATTGTTTTATGGGATGATTATTTGTTGTTAATATCATTATTCATTAGCCGTTGTCATTTTTCTCGGATTATATTGTTGTGTGCAATTTTTGGTAAGTGAGAATTCTATCGATTAATTTTTTGATGTTTATCGTTAGTCTGAATCATCTCTGAGTCTGAGTTCCTCCCTTTAGGTTAGCCTATTAATTGAATGTGTGGCACACTTCTTTTCACATTTGGACGTTGGAGAATTAGGGCCTCTTTGAAGATTGTCTTCGCCCTTGTGGGATTTCGACCCTAAATTCTCATTTGAAATTATAACATTTTAGTTGCCTTTCGCCTTACGTTTTCGTAGTGTTATAATTTTCGCCGATTAATTCGGATTTTTACAACTCCATGTGGTGAGTGGCTTACACGTTTTTTTTTTTTATAGTAGAGTCTGACTTTTTCAATTTAATTTAGTTGAAAGCTGCCCTAAAGAGTAGAGAATTCTCACTCTCTCTAGGAGATCCAATCCTCGATCCAGATTTCCAGAGATTTTCGAGGCAAACAAACCCTATTTCCAACAGGTAAAAAAAAAACATAACCTTATTACTTCAATTTTTGCAAACTTGAGGCACATTTTTCTTAATTAATATGAAAGGCTTTATTATGATTCAATCTAATTTAATTAATTAATACCTTAATGTTCAATTTTTCTATTAAAATAATTTTCAAGAGCTATAGTTTATTTTTATCAAGTGAATTTGCTATTAGAAACTAATCATTATGGTTTCATTTATTTTTTAAATTCAATTTATTCATGAAGTGCTTCGCTATTGGTTCAATTACAAATACAGTGTGTATAACAATTTTTTCTCTTAGGGTTTTCTTTCACGAGGGGTTATACTTTACCATCAAGTTTACCTCACGGTTATAACAATAGACGTTCAATTGTAACCGAAATTGAACCAAAAGGCTAACAGACACCAGCCTAAGTAATTGGACGGTTACTCGAGTCTTCAACCAAGTTAACCACAACCAGTAGCCAGGACTAATCTGGTTAATTGTAAAAACAACCATCACCTGGAACATTTTGGTATCGTACTAGTTTTAGTTATCCTGATTATTATTGTTTATTTATATTCTGTCCCTATTTGTACACCACGGTGATCACCTCGGTATTTCAGGGAATAATTCATTGCTTGCCCCAGTGTGGTAAATGAATTATTAAATAGGTAACTTAACTAGACGTAACCTGTTGAATTTATGTCAACCTACTGGTAGTTCTGGTTACATAAGTGTAAAATAACCGCTCCAATTTATTATTCACTCATTTTTTTTTTTTTTTTCTCTTCAATTTATATTAACAACTTTTCTATTTATACCTTTTTTTTATTATTCATTTGGGTTATTGAGTTTCAATAACATATTTTTGCATTTAAATTTAACTGTTCAGGACTATAGTAATTCTTTCACCAGTATAGCATTTCTGTATTTGTTGGTTGACACTTCATGACAAGGTCATTTTATTAATTATTCATTTACTTGATTATTATTATTATTTTTTTTTATGTCAATGCCTACATCGTTTCATTGTGGATTTGATAAATAAACAACTGTAGCACTTGATTTGAATTGATTTTTATTTCGTTTTATGCACACAGCCTGGTTATTGCTAATATTTTTCTTTTTTTTATAATTATTATTTGAATTGTAAGAACCTGAAGCCAGATACCATCCTGGAGAGTCCGACTCATCTGTTCAGAGTCGGTGGCGCCCAAAACTAAAACCCACCCCTACTCTCCGAATTATTTAGTTCTGAGCTAGGGCATAATTTGCACGCAATTCGACCTTCAGTCTTACAATCTCAAGTTCTTCATTCATTTTTTTTTAATTATTTTTTTTTTATTTTCATTATTTTTATTTATTTTTTTTTTATTTTTTTTTATTTTCGACTTTACTTTTTTTTTTTTTTAATTTAATTCTTTTTTTCTAAATTTTTTTTTTATAAACTTTTCTTAATCAGCGAAAAAGCGTGGCAATTGCAACAAACATGAATTTTGTGATTCCATAAAAAATTAAAAATCTGAGTTAATTTTACAAATATGCTTGAATTTGAACAAAGTTATGTAAAATTGATTTGATTTTAATTAATTTTTGAAAGTATTAAGGGCGGAAATAAAAAATAAAAAAATATGTACAAATTATAGATTTTTTTCGAAAGAAAATAAAAAAAATCTTAGGAGACTATGTTTTGGTATTTAGGCATAACTTTTAATTCCAAACAACTTTTCTCTATAACATTTTGCTGAATTTTCTAAAATAAGGGTACTTCACGGTACTAGCGTTGATATTGTTTGAGCTACCCTGTATGCTGTTTGACTTGCAACCATTCTAAGTGCACCTAATATGATTATCAGACATGCACCAACTTTTGGCGTTGTTTGTATTTTGATTGTGCTATTACTAAAAAAAATCCCATATGTTGCACACTTAAAAAATCACACTGTATAGTAACCCCAAGAAATACTTTTGTATTTTTCAATTCCAGGTTTTTAGAATTTTCTAATGTCCTCTTCGCGCTTTGAATTTAAATGTCTTTTTAAGAAGGAAAATGTGTAAAAACATTAAATTTTTTTCTACCCCACACCGATTCTATTCTACCTCCCTATCTTGGCGTAATCTGCCCCAATAAAAAAAGAGCTTGTAGCAACACTGGGTATGAAAAAGAATTCTATGGAGTCTTTAGCAAGTTGCTCCGCATCATAGTGCTTCAGGAATGGTTTTAATTCTCTTGCGGCACCCACACACGTTGAAGCATTATCAGAGTAAATTCGAACACATTTACCTCTGCGTGATACAAATCTACGAAGTGCAGCAATAAAGCATTCGGAGGTCAAATCGCTAACAACCTCGATATGGATTGCCTTAGTGGCAAAACAAATAAATAAGGCTATATAGGCTTTTGTCATCTTTCAAAAGAAATGGACCAGCGTAGTCTATCCCGGAGACTAGAAAGGGTCGAGAAGGTGTAATACGAGAATCAGGCAAGTCGCCCATAAGGTGGTTTTGTTTTGGAGGCGAAAATTTGAAGCACACCATCATACACTCGTGAACAATTTTGCGAACAAGATTACGTCCGTCAAGAGGCCAGAACCTTTCACGCAATGAAGCGAGTAACAGTTGTGGACCAGCGTGTAGTTGAATCAAATGCTCATGTTCAGCGACGAGATACGTAAAATGATGTTTTGCAGGCAAAATTGCAGGATGTTTTTTAACGCATTTAAACTGAGAATGTTCAATACGACCACCAACACGAATTATAGATTTTTTGTCAATGAATGGGTCCAAACTAAGTAGCTTACTTTTTGTAAAAATCATTTTGGAGTTTAACAAATTAGAATAATCCTCTACGAATGATGTAGATTGAACTACCCTAACAATGTGATCGATAGCACATCTTAGTTCCGTACAAGTGAGATACCTGAAGATTCTTTGCGATTTTGGAGTTATAGCATTATTTTTGAAGCGAATGATAAGTGCAAATACACGTTGGAGTTTTGATAGAGACGAGAATTTGTTTAAAGTGTTGATGATGATGATGCGTAACAGGAAGAGCGATCGAAATTTTACCTTTTAATTCGGGTATTTCCTTCGGAATGTCAATATCTTGAGGTAAGGGCCAATTTTGTTCTGTTTCACCAAGCCAATTGGGACTACGAAACCAAACTTTAGATTCCAACAATTTTGATGGTAAAAATCCTCTGGAGAGTATGTCCGCAGGGTAGTAGTGTGTTTGAGAGGAGCTACTCGTGTTTTAGCACACAGAAGATGAGAGTGGATGTTTCCAAAATTGTCAATCGTGCGAATGTAACTACAAGCGCCGTAGCTAGAAACCGATACATCCGAGAAACCGTGTAGCTGAATCGAGATGAATAGAAAATATTTTGTTTGTAGGTAGTCCAAAGTGTATGCAGATCCATAGGTATACTTTCGTCACACGAGATTTTCAGAGACCAAAGCTTCTGTAATATAATCTTTGCAGTTACAGTTACTGGCGAGAGCAGACCTAACAGATCGAAAACCTGAGCGATACAAGAAATAATTTGACGTCTAGTAACCTTATTTGTAGTAGTGTCAAGAGCAATGTTGTATCTTAGAGAGTCAGACGATGAGTCCCAAAGTAGGCCAAGGGTTTTACTAGCTGCTTACTCATCAAAGGTAAGAGGTTTGTTAGTGTCAGAGAGTTCTGGGACATTAGATATCCACTTTCGGAGTATAAAGCCATATGATTTCAAGGCCTCAAAAAGTTTCTCTTTCACGTGTCGTACATGCTCTACGGATTCTCCACCGGATAACAAATCATCCACATAGAAGTCATACAAAATAATATTGCTTATGTTGGGGAACGTGTCTTTGTGAATATGTCCGACTTCCTGAAGACATCTAGTAGATAAGTAAGCTACGGAAGCGGTACCATAGGTTAAGGTATTTAATTCAAAAGTTGAAATCGGATCGTCTGGGGAAAACCGATAAAGAATTTTCTGTAAAAACCTCTGATCTGGGTGGACCAAGATCATACGATAACATTTTTCAATATCCCCACTTAAAACTACGGAATGTTTAAGAAAACGAAGTATAATCGAGAGCAAGTCATCTTGCACGGTAGGACCGACACATAAAATATCATTAAGCGAAAGACCAGATGTGGACTTGGCCGAACCATCGAAAACAACTCTAAGGCGAGTGGTGCTACTAGTTTCTTTGATCACACAGTGGTGAGAAAAAACCCAGAGTTATTATCATCTTGGTTTTTTGCGAGAGACATATGATTGAGATCGATATATTCTTTCATAAAATCATCATATTGTAATTTGAGGTTAGGGTTTGCCAAAAGTTTTCTTTCAAGAGCATAAAAACGTCTAAGTGCAGCAGCCTTTGAATCACCAAGTTGCAAGGGGTCAAGTTTGAGAGGAAGTTTGACAGTGAATCTACCGTCCGAAACACTTGTATTATCGAATGTAATACCACAAGAGGTTTCAAAATTACCGGATAATACTAATACGCGTTACCCAGCAACACCACGACTCCGAAGGAGGAGTGGTGTTGCTGGTAACGCGTTGAGTGTCAGGTAAAAGTCTTAGGTAATCCTGAAACATCGAGTGGTATTCAAAAGGTTATACAATGAACTAAACTATAATACTTTGAAATTAAAAAAAAAAATCTATAATAGAATTTGCCATAAATGCCACCAAGCGCGATAATCCCAAAAGGCTTATCAGTTATTAAGCCTCTCGTTTCATATGGGAATAATGTACAGTGAGTTGTATAATCAACGAAATGTTTTTCACAATAAGATTCCTCATGCGACAAAAATTTCTTTTTTGGGCAATCTTCAAGAATCCAGAATTTCTCAAGTTGTTTCTCTAGAGAATTATTGATCGACAAGTTGCAAACCAATGAATTGTTATGTCCATTGAATCGTAATTGCATAGGACCAGAAATAAGCCAGCCAAGCTTAGATTTTTGTAAAATCGGGCAATTTTTATTTAATTTAATTTGACCAACAACGAGCAAATCAAGGTATAATTCAGCGCCTATGAGTAGGTCGATTGAAGAACTAAGGTTGAAAGTTGGGTCAGCGAGAAAAATGTTATGAGGTATCGATATGAGTGTTTTGTCGAAAGTAAGTGCATGTATATTATTCGTTATGGCAGGCAAAACAAGGCAAGAGATTGTAGCATGATAACTAGTAGTTCTGCACTGAATTTTAACGAAAGTGCGGGATTTTATGATAGAATTCGACTGATTAATACCAAATACAGAATATTCAATTTTCGATGTTTGCAGATTCAAAATTCGACACAACCTTTCCGAAATAAAATGACTTTGAGACCCGCTGTCCAGCAGCGCTCTACAGCTGTGTGGTTTACCATTTTTATCAAAAACATTTATAAGTGCAGTCGAGAGTAGAATGTGAGTGTTATCCGAATTGATATGTGACGATAATACTATAGGAGATTGAGTAACGAGAGCATTTTGACTGAGATCAATTTGACTGCTGGAAGGCGTATTCGAGGCATTTTCCTCAACAATAATAGGCTGCGCTTGAGAACGCGAGCGAGAGTTATTTTCAAAGTGGAGAAGTGTGTGGTGACCTTTACCACACTGCAAGCAGAAGATCGACAATCCTTCGTGGAGTGACCTTGACGGCTATTCTTGACGTCGTGAGAAGTGAACTCTGTGCATGTGAAGTGACTAGTTCACTTCCCATTTGATTTCTCTCATAGCACAATGTGAGTATTCTCGAAATACAGGGAACGAGTTCCCGGCGATTACCTTTGTGCGCCGTTGCCAAGCATAAAAAAACGAATTTTGGCCAATCAAAATAAAGCGACAAATTTTATAACCTAAAAAAAATCTAATTGTCAAAAAACCGGTTTATGTCAATGAAGTTCATGTGGATTGTGGAAAAATTATTTATTTTTCAGTTCGAAAATAATTTGAAAGTCTCTTCTTAAAATGGCAGAAAAAGCAGCGCCTTCACGGGCAAAGCAAGTAAGTGATTGTCAAAAAGAATGTTTGATCTAGTTTGTAAAGAACCACCCCGAGTTACAAAGTGGGAAATTTACACCCGGCTTTACTAAAAAGAAAGCACAGCAATTATGGGAAGAAGCAGCCAAGGATCTGAATTGTATGCCAAAAGGGGCTTATGGAAATTGGAAGCAATGGCGCAAAGTAAGTGTACAAAAATTGTAACTTTAAAACTTTCACCTCCAAAAATTAAAGAAACAAAGCTAGTCATCCTTTTGAATCGGTTTCTAAAGCGGATCCGTTTCGCTAATTAGGAAGTCTAACAATGCGTAGCTTAGCTGGTTTTATAAAAGCGATTGTTGCTTCGTTGCTTCGTACACAGGAATCGTGGACCCATTTTATTATAAAACTAAAATTTTAATCGACTCTAAATGAGTTTTTTAATTCTTGTTTGTTGCAGAGTTGGCAAGATCTGAAGAAAAATGTAAAAGCAAAGAATTCTAGGATGAATCAGTACACTCAGGGAACGGGGGGCGGTCCACTGACGGATGAGGAGTTTAATCACACTGAAATGGAAATACTGGGTATGTTGGTGCCGACGATCTTGAGTGGTATACACGACCTTGAATCGGATGCTACGTTCGAGGAAGGTGAGATTGAAGAGATCCTTATAAAATTGCAACTTGATAAAACCGTGGCAGTGGAGGAAGACAATGAAGATGACACCGTGGTCGTTGGAAAAAGCAAAAACAAAGCTGTGGAGCCAACGGCTGAGCAAATTAGGTATTCGGAGAGGGAAAATAAGAATGTGCCTTCGCCCAAAGCTGATAATCCACGATTGGGTCCTAAACCCCCGACAAAAAACATCAGCCAGACTACAAAGTTCTTTGACTATGAGCAAATAACTTCTGTCAACCGTAAAGAACTTCTGTCAATCTATGCGACAGAAGCTTATCGAGCAAAGAAGCTGAAGCTGTTGGAAAAGCAGCTCGTTGTGCAGGAAGCCATTCGGGTTCACTTAAAAAAATTGAAGGACTACTTTCAACAAAATTCCTACTAGTTGTGCCAGGCCACTTGTCTTCGTTCTATTTCTTGTTTTGTAGCCAAAGAATATCATGTTACGGTTATGTTGAGGTGATTAAAGTATTTAAGAATAATGTTAGTTACGTTTATTTTTGTTCATAATATTCATAAATACGAATCTAATTTTTTATTTCAATTAAAGTGAGTTGCAATAATCTGCCGTTGTATTTGTCTGCCAGCGAGGATATCCCGATTTACTCGATTGCCGACATTATTTGGTTCTTCCAAGTTCTCCATATTGACGTTCATTCCATAGTCTAGATGTTCTAAATCGTATTCTGGTTCAGGCACATTGCGCTCTAGGCACATGTTGTGTAAAACAGTACATGCATTGATTATTTTGCATGCTTTGGCCGGTGTGTAATGCAGTACTCGATCTTTTAATAAACAACGAAACCGATTTTTAAAGACTCCGTTGCATCATTCGATCGTGCTTCTAACAGAGGTGAAGCGTTCATTAAATCTTTCTTCAGCCGGTGTTAAAGGAGCTCTCAGAGGCGTAAACAACCATGGTCTTAGGGGATAGCCAGAATCGCCCAATAAGTAAAAAATGACCCGTGACACTTCTGATTCGCGCCAAATGTACGCATCATGGCAACTACCGGGAAAGCGGGCACTGCTGGCGATGATTTTTAAATTTTCGTCACAAATAAGCTGTACGTTTATGGAATGGTAACGGTTGACGTAGATATGTTCAGGATGCAAAGGATCATTGCTCGGTGGTTTAACTATTGCAACATGTGTACCATCAACTATTCCAACCACGCCAGGAAATCCATATTTTTGGTAAAAACGTGCTCTCAATTGTTGTCACTCTTGGCGATTACGCGGAAAGTGCACCCAATGATTAAATACTTCCGGTTGTAGCAAAGCATTGCATACTTCATTTACGGCGCGACTAACCGTGGCTTGGCTAACGGCTACAAAGGTATTGGTTCCAGTGATTTCTTGATAGGACCCATGGCCAAAAAATCGTAATGCTATAAAAAGCTAGAAGGTGAACTATTTTGGTAAATTTGCAAAAATAAGTAGATACCCATTCGCCCATACCTTCCGTTCTACCGTTAATGCTGACATCCCAGATGGAACCGCCATGAATGGGGATATCTGTTGGATTATTTCATGTGCCAGATTTTTCGTTACCCGAAATATATGCAAATATGCAAATCGCCAATAATGATATGAGCCGCAATTATCTCGTTCAAATTCATGTTCTCAACAAAGCATAAAAACCAATGACATAACACACGTCACTTTTCACTATAAGTTATAGGTAAAATATGGATGAACTTCACTTCTCCTAACTGAGACCAGTGGAAGTAAGTTCTCTCACCGTTCGTAGTTTCGAGAATACCTATTTTTTACTTCCATGAGAACTTGTACAATTTTCTCATGAGAAACGAGCTCCCCGATTTCAAGAATAGCCGTCCTGGGCGTAGACAATTAACACACAGTTTCAAGCGTTTTATTTCATTTAAGCGATTACTAGGATTAGGTTTACCAAAATCAGGGCAAGAGTATATCAAATGATCTTGAGAACACAGTGAGCAACGACAAAGTGAATTCACAACTAGAGATTTTGTCGATTTTTGGGAAGTCTGAGACAAGTTGTGAGAGCGATGTTTTTCATTACCTAAGTCAAGTGACTCCAGCAATCGACATTTTTCTTTTGAGAACGAAGTAAATTCGTCATAAGAAGGTAACTTACCAGACCTACCTGTTCCATTCTTAGAATTTCCTTGTTCCCATTCTCGTCTGGTGATGTTGTCCAACTTCGACAAGTGAATCACGAGTGCATCCCAATGCTGTACTGGCAAATTCAAAACCTCCAAGGCTCTAATATGCTTCTGCATACCATCTAACAATTGCCTTAGACCTTGGTGTGACTCTATTTGTTTACTAAAAGTGGGGTGTTTTCATATCGTTCAAGCAATAAATTCCAAGCGAGAGTATTGCCAGGATTGAATGAAGCCCGCCACAGGCGGAAAACCACTCCAGCTGCCGCGCCCAAAAACGTTTATTTTGAGCCTTCAAAGAAAAAAAAATTCTGTACTACCGTTGATTGTACTACCGACATTTGTAACGGGCCAAAATTGCATAAACATTTCTTACCTACTTTCAATTTTATATTCAAGATTTCCTTAAGTTTTTCAACATTTTCTCTCAATTTCAATTGTCGTCAGATTTCCTAATTTTCCATAGTCAAATTCTATTTGCTGTGATAGTTTTTTTTCTCATTTAAATCCATATTTTAATTCAATTCTAAATCAAAACAAAGCAATGTTTTGATTACTATTTTAAATTCGATCATCTGTTTCATCCAAAAATAATTAATTCATCTGTCAAAAGTATGTCGTGTTCCGTAATCGTGATGTACCGTTTTCAGGTGGATGTACCGAGCTACTCCGTTCGTACTAACTGTTCCGGTTGTGGAGCGCTATCGATCTCGGCGCAAATTCGAGCGAACCCAGAGTCGCGCATTGTTTCGTTGATCTTTGAGAAACCTTGAACGCACCCATTGATTTCGCTTCTTTGACTTTTGATTGTCAAAAATTTCTGTCAACCAGCGGTGGATTAGTGATGTTTTCAGTATCGTCGATTCTTCCTTGAGCTCTCTAATTTTGAAAACGGAACATTTACTCTATTTTGTATTCTTCAAGTTTTGATTGTTTTATGGGATGATTATTTGTTGTTAATATCATAATTCATTAGCCGTTGTCGTTTTTCTCGGATTATGTTGTGGTGTGCAATTTTTGGTAAGTGAGAATTCTATCGATTAATTGTTGATGTTTGTCGTTATTCTGAATCATCTCTAAGTCCTTTAGGTGAGGTTAGCTTATTGATTGAATGTGCAGCACTTTCTCTTTCACGTTGACTGTTTTGGAAGAAACAAGTCCTCCAGAAGAATTAATTTTTTTTCTTCACCTTAAAAAGGGATTTTGGGCCTGATTTTCTTCTGAATTGAATTTATGGCACACTGAGTTATCTTGCGTTGTGTTTTACTTTCGTGAAGTGCCATAATTTTCGCCGATGTTATCGGATTTAAAAAAAAAACAGTCGTTGTGGTAAGTTGCTTGCACGTTTTTTTCCAATAGAAGTTTCTGACTTTTTCCATTCAATTATTAGTTGAAAGCTGCCCTAAGGAGTAGAGAATAATCTCACCTACTCCAGGATATTCAATCCAGACCTCAATCCAGATTCCCGGAGATTCTCGAGGCAGACAAACCCTAATTCCATCAGGTAAAAAAAAAAAACATAACCTTATAACAATTTTTGCAAACTCAAGACACATTTTTCTCAATTGCTATCAAAGCCTTATTATGATTTCATCTGATTTAATTAAGTAATACCTTAATGTTCAATTTTGCTATTAAAATAATTTTCAAGAGCTATAGTCTTTTATCAAGTAAATTTGCTATTGGAAACTAATCATTATAGTTTCATTTTTTCTTATTGATTCAATTTATTCATGAAGTGCTTCGCTATTGGTTCAATTACAAATACAGTGTGTATAACAATTTTTTCTCTTAGGGTTCTTTCACGAGGGTTTTTCTTTCACGAGGGTTTTTCTTTCACGAGGTTTTCTTAGGAGGTTGTACTTTACCATCAAGTATACCCTCACGGTTATAACAATAGACGTTCAATTGTAACCGAAATTGAACCAAAAGGCTAACAGACACCAGCCTAAGTAATCGGACGGTTACTCAAGTCATCGATCAAGTTAACCACAACCAGTAGCCAGGACTAATCTGGTGAATTGAATGAACCACCATCATCTGGAAAATTTTGGTATCGTACTAGTTTTAGTTATCCTGATTGTTATTGTTTATTTACATTCTGTCCCTATTTGTACACCCGGTGATCACCTCGGTATTTCAGGGAATAATTCATTGCTGGCCCCAGTGTGGTAAATGAATTATTAAAATAGGTAACTTAACTAGACGTAACCTGTTGAATTAATGTCAACTTATTGGTAGTTCTGGTTACGAAAGTGTAAGGTAACCGTTCCGAGAACTAATTCTACATTATTAGTTTTTTTTTCCCCTCTCTTATTCTCTTTATTTTTTTTTTTAATTTTCAAACCTTACTTTTCATATATATCTTTTTTTTTATTACTTAGTTATTGAGTTTCAATGACATTTTTGCATTTAAATTTAACTGATCTTGACATAGTATTGCATTTCTGTATTTGTTAATTAACGCTTCTTGACAAGGTCATTTTATTAATTGCTAATTTACTTGATTATTATTATTATTTCTTTTTTTTTCCTCTTGAATTCAAATTATTGTTCATTGTGGACTGCGGCCATTTGATAAATAAACGACTGTAGCACTTGATTTGAATTGACTTTTATTTGGTTTTATGCACACAGCCTGGTTTTTGCTAATATTTTTATTTTTATTATTTGGATTGTAAGGACCTGAAGCCAGATACCATCCTGGAGAGTCCGACTCATCTGTTCAGAGTCGGTGGCGCCCAAAACTGAAACCCACCCCTACTCTCCGAATTATTTAGTTCTGAGCTAGGGCTTAATTTGCACCGCACTTCGACCAGTCCTACAATCTCAAGTTCCTTATTCATTTATTTTTATTTTTATTCTACTTTTAATTTTCATTATTTTTATTTAATTTTTTTTTATTTTCAACTTAATTTTTTTTTTAAATTTATTTTTCTAAATTTTTTTTTTCTTTTTCTCTTTTAATAAACTTTTCTTAATCAGCGAAAAAGCGTGGCACATTTTAATACATTTGTTATACATTATAATGATCTGTGTATGTTCTTTTGTTCGATTCATTTTTTTCTATAGGCACTTTTTATTCTTGAAACCAGCCATTACAGTTTAGAGGCTTTATGATTTTTTTGGTAGGGTAGATATCTGTTCTTTGTGCTTTGGTATTTGTTATAATATGTATTGTTCGAATTTATCAAAAATCAAATAATGATCCAACGCGAAACAGAACCGCGTTTTGCGTTGGATCTTCAGCTTTCTTTTTCTGATTAATTTTCGTCTTTTCCTGATTTTTTTTTGAAATTTTGCCGCCTCTCCAGAATTGCCGCTATACGCCTGTGCGTTGTTTGCGTATAGTGATATACAGCACTGCCTGATTCTGATTTATTCTGCCGCTGGATGCTGAACTATTATTTGAGGGCGAGTGACTACGTTCTGGTTCTAAATCAGTTATAAACTTTTGAACCTCAGACGTGACGTCATAAAACAAATTTTCAAATTCGTCACGCTCCCTTTCATGAATTGAAGCGATATTAGCATCATAGTCAGGGTCATCCAATTCGATGGCTGCCTGGGCAGTGTTAAAATCATCAAGCAGTTTAAGAGTATTTTCGAGACGAGATTGTATTTGTTGGATATTTATTTCATCAATTGGTTTTGTTTTAATTGTCTCAAAATAGTTTCTAAAACGAGTTAAACAACCCTTTATATAGCAGTTCTTTTGTTTTTAGCCGCTGATTCGGGCATTTTAATCAATCGGAGTAGTACGAATCAAATAAAAAATATGATAAATACGATAAATACGATAAAAAATACAAAATACTACAACTAAATAAAACAAAGGTGCGTTTTTATTTATTTTACAAAGCTCTCAATAATTTCGTGTCAAACCAAAGCAAGTTATTTAACGAAACTAGGTTAATACGAGGGATAATGGTAGTGAAGGAATGCACACTCACCATGTATCCACTATTTATTTAGGTACCTTTTGCCCGTGGCGCAATCACACGCCGTCGAAGTTGCTGTCCAAAACTCCAAAGCCAATCGAAGCGAAGCGAAAATAATATGTTGATGCGAAACGAGAACGAAACGAAGCGGATTGAACCTTGAACTGTAGCGTTTCGGCGTGTGTTGAAAATAACTGTTTAAGCTCTTTGATTCTCTTGATCTGACATCGAAGGACCATATGTTGGTTAATAATACATTAACTACTAATTTATTAAACGTATTTATTGCAAATATAATTGTTGAACGAGATACAAAATAAAAAATGATTCTCACAAAAAAAAGGTTCGTTGTGGCTTCTTCAAGCTGAAGCGAGAGAATGTCTGGGTGACGTGCGACCCCCACTAAAGTCTCTAGAACCCGATCGCAGGCGAAGTCATTAAGCGCGCGTGCCAAATGTTTTTAGATTTGAAAAGAATACAATTTATTTCAATAGGAAATCATACACCCGTTTCCATCCTGTCTCCATTTTTATTTCTGTGTAAAGTACTATCTAAAATTTTCTGAGCTCTGACATCTTCTTATCAATTATCAAGTTGCCATTGCTTTTTAATTAAATCATGAAGGATATCTATGTCGTCTTTTTCCCCCTCATGAGAAATGTGGTTTATCTGATGTTCTTCCTCTCTTTGACCTACATTCTCGTCAATATTTCCATGTAATATCCATCCTAGTAGAGTCTTGCTTAAAGCCGGACCCTTCCAAGGTCCTGAAATAGTTTTTCTCGTTATTATTAATGGCCAATTATCCTGTCCAATAAGTATTGAAGGTTTGACATTATTCAGAGTAGAAATTGGTATATTTTTAAAAATATAAGGGTATTTTTCATATAATTAAGCTGTATTAACTGTCTGTTTCGGTAATGACATTCCACGTATAGTCCTCATATGACGAATTTCAAAAGTTTTTTTAATCTTTGGTGAAGTTATGTTACTAAAAACTCTCGAGTCCATTGAATACAAAGACTGCATTGAGGTCCATCAAGATCTAAGCTGTCGACTAGGTCTTGATCAATTAATGTAACAGTCGATGCATCGTCCAACAAAGCAAACGTATTAATTTTTTTCCCACCTTTACTCAACACTACTGGCAAAATCTTTAATAAAACCGTAGTTGACACTAAATTTAAGGCATTAACTTCCGGTAAAAGATCAGTTTCTTTATCTTTCCTCATCTCTGTATGAAAAAGTTGATTATGAGATTTTTCACAATCATTTACACCACATTTTCTAATCCTTTTGCAAGTTTTTGAATTGTGATTTGGTAAAAGACAAGAACACGCCTTTTTCGTGGTAACGAAATCCCACCTTTGATTTGAAGTCATTTCTTAAAATTTAGGACATTTAAACAACCGATGGACTCGATTATTACAACAAAAACAAATATATTCTTGCCTTTTTTCAGAATCACCTGTTGTCAAGGTAATTTGTTGAAAAATTTACAAGCTAGTCGAGACTTTCTGTTTTTACAGGAGTTAAATTTCTGATTTTATTTAAAAGTAACATAATCATTTGTTCGGGTTGTCCAAATCTTTTTTCTAAAAGTGGAACAATTTTGTCGACATCTGATGGCATTATCATTAAAGATTCTACAATCTTTTTCGCCCCACCTTGCAGTGAATTTTGTAGACGGCATAAATTTTTTCTCTGGTGAGTATCTACAAATAGCAGTCGTATGACGAAAATTAAAAATAAAATGATGCCATTCCAAAGAATCTCCGGTAAATATCGGCAGATTCTGTGGAATTGACTGTCTTGTCAAAATTTTATTTAAATGATACGCTGATATTTGCTCCATATTAGATAATAAATTAAGGTTCCTGTGTAGTTTTATTATTTAAAGGATACTTCTCTTTAGAATTTCCCCAAGGATTTTCACCCTTATTCCATTTCTCCAAATCTGGATCAAATTGTACAACACTCCTTTCTAACTCACTCTCTGTCGAATCCCTAGAACTACCATCATTATCTTCCATCTGTGCTAGTTTCAAGGCTAACTCCATATAATTAGATGACGAGGGGGTTGTGGAAATCTGCTCGTCAGACACCCCTCTGATGTTATTTGATGGGGTTCTGCCAATCTCGGCTAATAGACGGGGTAGTGTCGGGTTGGCTAGGTGGTATGCCGACCGACTAAAACCTTTTCTCCCCCGTAATCTTACACCTGAGCCCCAGGCGGCAGGGTTTTCGGTTCCGTAATCGTATCCGTTTCTAAATGCACCTGCGCAACGTCCTTTCTTCTCGCTTCCAGGTTACGGTGGATCAGGCCGTGGAGGTCTCCTCCATACTTGCGTGTTCTTATTAGAGAGTGAATGTATCATGACACTCCCCATAATAGTCCGTATGCTGAGGACAGCGGTTTCAGCGGACTTAATGATCTTGTTTTCTGTCATGTCTTCATACGACTTTTTGGACCAGATCCCTTTCCAATTCATCGTGAGCGTCATCGTCTTCGAGTTCCTCGCTCCTGTTAGTCTCCTCACAGTCTTTGTCTTCTTGGTAGCGTCCGCTAAGTCAAGTTCGATTGCATCAGTCACAACTTGGGCATCAATAACTAAGGTCTCTCCGTCTTTGGTCGCCACAATGTCCGGTTTAAGTGTCTGGTTGTTCATTACGATCTTCGGTTCTGCCACAACCGTGTATCCCTTCGTGTCCAGGTTTTTTCTAAGGTAGGCCGCCAAGGCATCATGTCTTTTAACACGTGGGCCGTGTGTCCTTGGGCATTGTTGTAGAACATGGTTAAGGGTTTCAGGTCCCTGACATCCAGCTCTACATGTTCTGTCCAGTTCCGGTCTGCCTCTGGTGGTTCTCGATCTTGTTGGAAGGGCATTGACCCTTGTCTTAATACAATTGATAAAGTCTTTCCCATTCGGAAGTTGTGCTGGCTCTCTTACCCACCTATGTGCTCCAGGTACCTTGGCTGCTTCTCTAAGGCCATGGCCATCCACCATACCACAGAGCTTTGCTTTCCACATCTTATTTATATCATCCGTGGACCTCAGGTCGGCATTGTCGTGTTTAAGCCGCTTCTCAACCTTATCTAGTTCAGCTGCCAAAAAGTAGTTAGTTGTATGGTTGCCATCAAGCAACGGCAGCTGAAGGTTGAGAAGCTTGCCCCTTCTCATAACTGGGGCCCCCCATCTTAGTGACGGGACTGCTAGTCCGCCGTTCTCTGTGCACGCGTGTATAAACGCCGTGAGGGTGTCGTGTGGCAGGTGGATCCATTTTCTCACATACGACCTAATAAGCCCATCCGCTTTCAGGAGGCGGCCCACCATTACATTGCCCAAGGCCATTTTATGATAGATTTTAGGAATCAGATCTACTCGCAATGCATGAAGTCTTTGTTGGGGCTTAAGTGGGGCTGCTGTCAATCTATCGAGTAATGGGCTTATGTCTGTGTTGGGATCGTATTTCACGCGTCCGGTTGGACTAAAGTTGACGCCAAGGTACCTCCAGCTGTCAGCCCTTGTGAGGTATGGCACGTAACGTATACCAACCTTAAACTGACGCTCCTCCACAATAGTATACTTCTGCTTCGGCTGCCCCTTAATGCTTACGGTAATGCACTTGTTTGGATTAAGAAATAGCCCGCAGGCTTCCAGGAAGTCCGTAGTAGTATTTAGCAAGTCTTGGAGTCCAGCCGAAGTAGACGCCATCAAAATTAGATCGTCTGCAAAGGCGAGGGCATTAATTTTCGTAGTGTCAATTGTTGCTCCGGTTTCTTTGGGAAGTTTCCGTAGCAATCTGTCAATGATCATATTGAATAGCAGGAGGGATAGTGGGCCCCCCTGCTTTACACCTCTTTTAGGATGGATTGGCTCTGACATCCATCCCTCGCCTATTATTTGAGTGGAGGAGTCGCAGTAGTAGCGTCGTAGGTATTGAAAGGCTGGTTGCGGCAGTCCGAAAGACTGGAGAGTTCCGAAAATGGCTTCATGAGATACGGAGTCGAAGGCCTTTCTGACATCTAGTGAGGCCATGTAACATGAGGCAAATTTCTTGTGTGTGTCTCTAAGGATTAAATCCAGCAGGATAGTATTATCTGCACATCCGTCGGATGGTATAAAGGCTCTCTGCCTTGGGTCTAACTTAATAACATGGTTGAATCGAGACGCTAATATCGAATGTAGTTGTCTCGTGAGCACAGATGGGACTGTTAATGGCATAAAGTCTCCCGGCTCGTTAGAGTTGGCCTCTCGGTTAGCCTTTTTGTGGATGAACGTTGTAGTGGCCTTTCTTTGCTCCAAAGGCAGCCTCCCGCACCAGAGAATCAGGTTCAATATTCTCACTCTGATAGTAATTGGGGTTGCGTTCAGCTGCCTTGGTGTGATTCCATCCGGCCCGGGGGCTTTCTGTAGTGGAATTTTTGCCTTTTCGATCTCAAGTGGCGTTATTGGTGCCCAAACATTTCCTACTATCTGCTGGATTGCCTCGTCTGGGGGCGTTCCATCAGTTCCCTGGCGGGCATCCTCGCCTCGCTTGGACCATCAAGAATGGTTTCGACACACCTCGACTGATGCTTACGCCAGTTAATCTGTGTCTTGGCATATTCGATGCGCCTCCTCTTCCTCTTTGAGATATTAGTGGTGTGTGGGTGTGCAGCTTTGGCATTAGATCTAATTGCTCTCGTTGGAAACATGTTGCCCAAAAGTAGAGTAAGGCTTGCAAGTGTCTCATCTTTACCCCTCACCAAAGCTTGTTCGATGATATCAGATAACTCGTGGCTGTGGTAAGAATCATTATCTGGCCTTGCCAGGTTCATCAGGTATCTAATGATCTCGTCGGTGTTGTCAGCAGCCACGGCATCGTCCTCATTTTCGGAGGATGGTGAGGATGAGGGGGGCGAGTCATCCGGGGTGTTCGGCGCTTCGCTAGAGTTAGAATCGGCATCGCTGCTCTCAGCATGCGAGGAGGAACAGGGGGAGGGTGGTGGTCTATTGAGGCCTTTTGCGGGCGGGGATTGACTGAGCTTACGGAGTCTTTCGACGACTTGTCTTTTGTATTCAGGTCGTGTTCGCATATTCTTAATCGACTCAAGCGTTCTGGCATTGTAAAAGGCGAAGAGCGCTTGCTTCATGAACCTTGTTTCGCCTTCGTATACGAGGCGCGCTTCTTCGCTCACCAGTCTAGAGATTTTGTCAGGTGTCCACCTGGCGTTTTTGGGTATAGTGACGCCAGATGGTCCCGCTGCTTGGTCGTCAGGAGCTGAGGGTTTTTGTGATTTGCCCTTGTTTGTCGTTGATTTCACTTTCGGTGTCTGTATGTGTTGAAGGTAGTTTTGGACAGCGTCCTTGTAAGCCGCTTGCTGCCTGACCTTCTTTATGGCTTCTTGCGTCCTGTGTGGAAATGCCTCGAGTAGTGCCAGGTTGTAGAAACGAGTTTTGCCCTCCAGTATCAGTTGCGCCTCCTTCCTTGCAACAAGGGCCACCTCTTCGCTATTTCATCTTGCCTTTTTGACGGTGCGGTTTCGTGCCTTGTCGTGTTCCACAGGGTGCGCTGACTTGGTGTGAACACCGAGCCCTGTTTTCGTATCAAAAACTCGGTTGCAGCAGGTGCATTTATACGCAGCATGGTCGTCATTGCTTGCGGCATGTTGGGGGATGAGTCAGAGGACTCATCCTCAGTTTCCGAGACTTCTTTGTCGTTTTTGGGCCAACATGAAGAGGGTCGAAGGGGTTGGCAGCCCCAGGGACCCCAAATTCATGCTAGATCTTAGCCTCCATCCTATTCTAGGATGGAGTTACCAGCGGTCGCCACGAGGAGGCGTCTAGTATGGCACGTCCGCGGTTCAGGCTGCTGATGTTGTTGCATGTTCTGAACCATGGTTTGTAACTATGATTTTTGGAAAACAAGTAAGGGGACGTCTTTTCCGAGAAATGAAAAATGCAAGTGGTTGTGGTATCGTTTCATTTCCAAGAGAGTCATAGTTACTCCCGACGTTTACCCGCGCTTGATTGAATTTCTTCTTTGACATTCAGAGCACTGGGCAGAAATCACATTGCGTCAACATCACGTTAAGACCATCGCAATGCTTTGTTTGAATTAGACAGTCGGATTCCCCCGGTCCGTGCCAGGTGCCAGTTCAGAGCTGACCGTTGAATAGCGGCCGAAGAGGACACCGAAAAGCCGAAACTTTCCGGGCCTCGCAGCAAAGCGGTTTCGCGGGAGGTCAAGGCGCGGGACCGAACTCGGATCCAGGAATGCACACTCACCATGTATCCATTATTTATTTAGGCTGTAAACTTTGATTTAGGTACCTTTTGCCTGTGGCGCAATCACACGCCGTCGAAGTTGCTGTCCAAAACTCCAAAGCCAATCGAAGCGAAGCGAAAATAATATGTTGATGCGAAACGAAGACGAAACGAAGCCGATTGAACTGTAGCGTTTCGGCGTGTGTTGAAAATCACTGTTCAAGCTCTTTGATTCTCTTGATCGGACATCGAAGGACCATATGTTGGTTAATAATACATTAACTACTAATTTAATAAACGTATTTATTGCAAATATAACTGTTGAACGAGATACAAAATAAAAAATGATTCTCACAAAAAAAAGGTTCGTTGTGGCTTCTTCAAGCTGAAGCGAGAGAATGTCTGGGCTACGTGCGACCCCCACTAAAGTCTCTGGAGCCCGATCGCAGGCGAAGTCATTAAGCGCGCGTGCCAAATGTTTTTAAATTTAAAAAGAATACAATTTATTTCAATAGGAAATCATACACCCGTTTCTATCCTGTCTCCATTTTTATTTCTGTGTAAAGTACTATCTAAAATTTTCTGAGCTCTGACATCTTCTTTTGACATTGGTTTATGAATTGCTTGCAGTTCGAAATTATCAAGTTGCCATTGCTTTTTAATTAAATCATGAAGGTTATCTATGACGTCTTTTTCCCCCTCATGTGAAATGTGGTTTACTTGATGTTCTCCCTCTCTTGGACCTACATTCTCGTCAATGTTTCCATGTAATGTCCATCCTAGTAGAGTCTTGCTTAAAGCTGGACTCTTCCAAGTTCCTGAAATAGTTTTTCTCGTTATTATTATTGGCCAGTTATCCTGTCCAATAAGCATTAAAGGTTTGACATTATTCAGTGTAAAAATTGGTATATTTTTAAAAATATAAGGGTATTTTTCATATAATTTAGCTGTATTAACTGTCTGTTTCGGTAATGACATTCCACGTATAGTCCTCGTATGACGAATTTCAAAAGTTTTTGTAATCTCTGGTAAAGTTATGTTACTAAAACTCTTTAGTTTGATTGTTAGTCCATTGAATACAAAGACTGCATTGAGGTCCATCAAGCTCTAAGCTGTCTGCTAGGTCTTGATCAATTAATGTAACAGTCGATACATCGTCCAACAAAGCAAACGTATTCATTTGTTTCCCACCTTTGCTCAACACTACTGGCAAAATCTTTAATAAAACCGTAGTTGACACTAAATTTAAAGCATTAACTTCCGGTAAAAGAGCAGTTTCTTTATCTTTCCTCATCTCTGTATGAAAAAGTTGATTATGAGATTTTTCACAATCATCTACACCACATTTTCTAATCCTTTTGCAAGTTTTTAAATTGTGATTTGGTAAAAGACGCCTTTTTTGTGGTAACGAAATCCCACCTTTGATTTGAAGTCATTTCTTAAAATTTAGGACATTCAAACAACCGATGGACTTGATTATTACAACAAAAACATTTAATATATTCTTCCCTTTTTTCAGAATCACCTGTTGTCAAGGTAATTTGTTGGTTTTTATTACCTGAACCAGTATGTTTATGTTTGTCAAAATTATTTTTTTGCTTGTCATCAAATTTGAGGTTGAAACTTTGAATTTGGCATGCAAAATTTTGTTTTCTTTCCAAAAATAAACCGAATTTCAATAATCTTGGTCGTTGAATTGTCCTGCTAGAAAGATATTGGACCCAACCCAATTTTAAATTAGTTAGTAGAGTAACAGCTCTTGTAAAAGAATAGGATTCCTAAGGTGATCTTCGCTTTCAAGTGTCTCAATAGTGCTAACAAAATTTTTAACTTCGTCTGAAAAACTTACAAGCTAGTCGAGCCTTTCTGTGGCTCTAGTAAACTTCAGGGCCCCAAGAATTTTGCGCTCTTATTTGATTTGTTTGAAAGCTTATATCAAATAGAACAGAATAAAACAAAAAAATCGTTGGATCGCACAGATTTTCCTCAAAAAATCACCAACTTAGTCCACAAATGTATATTATCATTGGCTTCAATTCATTTTTTATTACTGACGGTAATTCATAAAAACATAATATTTTAGGGTGTCCCTAATCACCCGGATCTTCCGGTTGATTTTTTTTTTTATTAGCCCGGAATTTCCGGATTCTTATTATATTTTTATTCGTCCGGATTGTTTTTTCACTTGTGTACCAGTTTACCAGTAGTCCAGTACACTTATAACCAGTATTAAATGAACTGCAACGAAACTAACCAAAAATATGCAAACTAGCCCAAACTAACCCGTCCACGTAATGCGTACTAGTCCTTGCATGTATCGAATTTAGAAAAACAAGAGCGCGCTTCGCGCGCTTTGTTAGTAACCAGTAGTCCAGTACACTTATATCCAGTATTAAATGAACTGTAATGAAACTAACCAAAAATATGCAAACTAGCCCAAACTAAACCGTCCTTGCATGTATTGAATTTAGAAAAAACAGCGCGCTTTGTTATTAACTAGTAGTCCAGTACACTTATAACCAGTATTAAATGAGCTGCAACGAAACTAACCAAAAATATGCAAACTAACCCGTCCACGTAATGCGTACTAGTCCTTGCTTTGTCGAAAAAATTCAAATATCGAATTTCAAAAAAATAAAAAATTCTATCGGATAGAGGAGCAAAAAATACGTCAAAAAGTAAATTTGACCCTCCTCGCTACATCTTAAGGCCGAAAAAAAATAAAAAATGAAATTTCGATTTTAATCAGAAAAAAATTGTGGGTATTCGACACGAGACCACTTTTTCGCCTATAACTCCGCTATTTCTTAACCGATCGTTTCGAGTCATATCTCACTTGGGTGAAATTATCTACAAAATATTTTTTTATTGAGATTTCAGACCGTTTTTGTCTTTGAGATATTGGCCGTCAAAGTTGAAATTTCTTGTAATTTTGTTAAAATTTTCGAGGTGGATTTTCTCGCAAACAGTGCCCTTTAGAGGGATACTTCTCATAGGCTTTTTTGTATTACTCAACGAGATCTATAAGTTTTGTATTTGAAGTTTTTCTCCCAAGCTTTTCGTTTTCGAGTTAGGAGGGTTTGAAAATTAAAAAAAAAAAAAATCGAAGGTATACCCTGCCAAAAGAAGAAAACAAAAATTACTAGCGGGCTGTCAACAATTAAAACAAAAGTAACTAAATAATTGATCCTCGCTATCCTTTTTGATTGATGAAAGTAAATAGGTAGATATTCTATTATTTCTATTCTGCCCAATACAAACTAAAATTGATGGCTTTTCTTTTCAAAAACATTCGTAATAGGCGGAAAATTTAAATTTAAAATGTAATTTATTCAGTTACTTTTGTTTTTAATGTTGACAGTACCCTAGTAATTATTTTTTTTCTACTTTTGGCAACTATGTTCGCGCACCGCAATATGGCGTCCAAACAAAAGGTCAATTCATATGACACATTCAATTTTTTTGACAAAGTAAAATCACAGATAAACCCGTATGAAACAAAGTTTACACAGACTAGAACTCACTAGAAGGACGGATTAGTTTGGATTAACTCTTTTCGTCTAACATACCAACACACTATGACTAGAACTCATTACGAGGACAGGTTAGTTTCGTTTAGTTTCTGTTTCGTTTGCCTCATTTTTTCTAAATTACCACCAATACATAAAAAACTAGCACCTCAATCAAGGTTCCTAAAGTTAACAGGATGTCTAGTAATGGGTAAATTGATGACGCATCTGGGATGCCTTTAGCTTAGTTTTCATGCATCCATTTTTCCGTCAATCCGTCATTCCGGAAGTATTCTTATTGGTCCAACATTTTGGCGCGATCAGGCATACAGATGACGTCATAAAAGTTATCAGGGTAACCTCCCTCTTTTAAACAACCTTGCAGCTCAGCTGAAAATTTGAAGATGACATTATTGCAGTGTTGCCAATCTGATAGAGTTAAATTACGCTCTATGCTATGCAAAATAGGGCGATTTCGAGCATGAAAAAAGTAGTGACTAGCTTTGTTTTGGTTCGAAATTTGGAACGGTTCTGGGAATGCGCACAAAAAATAATAGAGGACTGTTCGAATACTACTTCTGAACCGATTCAGAACCAAAAAACGAAAACATGCCGCAAATCACAAAATTCGGAAACAGTTCCTCCTTCAGAGCAAGAACTACAAGAACCATTCTAGAACAATCCCAGGCATTGTTTTTGGTGTCCCCGTTGCAGATGTAGAGTAAGTCTATTGAAAGGGACTTTTTTTGAGAATTTGAAAGTTCCAGTTCGCACTATAATTTATTTGTTATGGCAATGGGTATGCGAAATCCGGCTTGGAAGTGCTGCTATGTCTGTGGGATGTACAAAGGTGGCGGCTGTTCAATGCTATCGTTACTTTCTAGATAATAGGGACTTAAAGCAGACTACAAATTTCCGTCGTATTCGTATCCGTATCGAACTGCGCATGCGTAGAAGCGATACGAGCGTCGAGATGCGTTACGAGCGTCGCATCTTTACGGCTCCTGTATCGTTAGTGTATCCGTATCGCATCCCTGACAAAACGTCAAAAATTCACAGTAACATAACCTGAAAAAATTGTTTTATTCTTATTTCTTAGATTGTTTATGAATTTGTTTTGCTGTTCGTTCACTGTTCAGTTTCGCGATGGATAAAAGAAAAAGATTGTTTTATACAGCGGACGATGACCTGCTTCTGCTGAAAATCGGTCTCGGTGGAGCCTTATTCAAAAAAATATTGAAAAGGCGACCGGCAAAGACTTTAAAGAGAAAGGCGTAAGAGACAGGGTGAGTCTCCTGGTGGAAAAATTTGAAGAGAAGAAGGGAAGGGAGAAATTCAAGTAAGTTACAATTTTCTTTGATTTTTTGTCGAATAACCATTTGTACTCTGTCCCAGTCGAGAGGTTTCGTAATTATTATGTAACTATTAAATTATAATACAATTGTGACGAGAGGTTGGTCACATAGACAGCTCATGAACTGTGAGGAATTTAAAAAAAAAACTGTCTTTAGACAGTTTTTGGGTCTTACTTCAACAAATAAAAAAACCTACTTTAGTAGGTTTTTTTATTTGTTGAAGCAAGAATATGAGACAGAGTTACCTGGGAAACATAAAAAAAATACAAGGACGAGAAGTTTTTCCTATTTCTAAAATGAGTTCAAATATTGTAGGTTTTAAAATGACCTTTAGTAATGTATTCTTTGTTGCTGCTTTTGCTACTTATAGGTACATAATTTCATTTAAAACATAATATTTTAGATCTGGGGTGGAAGAAGAGGTGACTGAACTAGATGATCTATTGCACTCTATTTTGTTATTAATACAAAACTTCAAAATGTCTAAACGTCTAACGCCTTATGAAAAAGGGTTTCAGAAAAGAGAGATAGCTTCTCAGGCGCAGACAGAGTCAGTGAATAGTAGGTATAGGGTATAGTTTTGTGGTAGCCATTAAAGTATATTTAGGAATGTATGTAGAGTGTTCCATAAGTTTTTAAAGTGATTTTTGGAGACTTTACTTCACTTATGTTGTTTTCTTCATGTTTTCTTCCATGTTTTTTAGCTTATGAAGAGATTCAGTTGAATGAAATCGTTGAGAGTGATGAAGCATCAATTGAAATTATTTATGTTGATCAAGAAGGAAATTCTCTTAAGAACAATGAAAATACAATTGGGAACAATGAAAATACAGTTGAAAACAATGAAAATAAAGTTGAAAACAAAGGAAATACAGTAAAAAAAACACTCGTTGCAGAAGCAAAATCAGTTTTAAGCACTCAACTCAATATTTTCTTCTAACTGTGGAGGATTGATATTAAAATATTGACAATTATTACCTCCGTAGAGGCATGTATGACAATTCGTTAGCAAGACACCTACTTTATACATCCTGCTAACCTCTTCCACTAAAAGTTTTTGATTTTTTCCGAAATCTAAAAAAGCAATTAACTGTACAACTTTCCCGAAACCCCATTCAACGGTAACTCTCATTGCTCTCATATTGTTGTTAAAGATTTGCCTGTTGGGATCCAGGTTGATTTCATGTTGGGTGAATGGTCTAATTAAAAGATCCCTTAGGCCATAACCCTCATCCCTATACAAAACAAATTCTTGATCTGGAAAAACTACGTATTGTTGAAGTTCCTGCAGCAATCCAGAATCCCGAAGAACTCCGCCATCATGTCTCCTTCCCTCGTATGCACCTTTAAGGCTTATAATCAATCCATCTGGAGTACAAACATTTTGATATTTTATGCAATGCATTTTTTTATGGCCAGAGTAGTATGCCTCCTGATTGACACTCGGCCTGCATATGGCCCTTGCTGTGCCATCGATAAAGGCCCAACAATTTTCTAGTGGACATCTTTTCTCATTTATTGCCTAAAAAAAATTCTTCACATTTGAAAAACAATACCATTAATGTGAGGAACAAAAAGTAAAGGAAAATGTCATGAAATACCTGAGCATGTTGCTGTAATTTCTGTCGATTAAAAAAAAAAAACGAGATTTCCTAAGTTCTCCAGTAAGTGGCCTTTCTGTTCCTCAATCAGCTGTAAAACTAAGTTGATAACATTAGAAAGCACAGTGCTTGAATAGCCAAATGTAGGTTCCAAATCCACTAGACGGTTTGGGTATGCCAATCTTCTAAGCAGCATGCACATACCATCAACTGCTGAAAGGTTCAAAAAATAATTAATTTTTTTGGACAATTATGATAATTTATTCAATAGTTCAATATACTTAACAAATAACATTAAGAGAGTAATCTTAAAAATGTCTTTCTGCATAGGTACCTGATACGGTAACTCTATCCACTCGAAGTTGTTGGGGTAGTCCTAGAGCCCTGACCAATCTTGGTATGTGATCTTTTTCGAATCTGAACATTGACAAACACTGGGCATTATTCAAAAATTGTAGATCAAAAATTCCATAAAGAGCGGCTCTGTTACAAAGCAAATCATTGTCATTCAATAGGTGCATGACAATAGACCTTTTCAAGGTCCACAACGCGCTTGCGCGTCAAATAAGTGGGGTTATGTTGGCTGTTTGTTTTGCGGTCCAAAAAGCATAGCAAGTATTATAAAAAAGTTGTAATTAATACCTTTTCCAATCTAAAATGGCCCAAGTGCCTTTTAAAAAAGCTAAATTATCAGCAGCAGATGTGCCCAGTGCAATTTTAAGTAATGAGATTGAAGAGAAAAATAGCGTATTAGAACTTAAAAGGAATTTACGTTGAAGGGAAAGCAGTAAAAAATTAATCCCTCGGCATATCCGGGTCTTCCAACTATGCTGTCACTATTACACTTTCCAAAAACACAATATTTGTGTGCCCCATCGCTTTTACTAATTAATAAACAGGTTTTCCAATATTTCCCCATGCAAAAACGTGTAACATGGACCGCAAAACAATAATCAGGTGGTTGAAGAAATGACAGTGAAATTGTGCGATGTTGCCGGCTTGTAAAAATTGATGCGTGTTAGGTTTAACAAAAAAAAACTTTACAAAATGATCATCAATATATTTTTTCAATAAATAGCCTCGGCTTCATCAAAGATTAGGTTAATTAATATTAAAGAAATTGAATCTCAGTTCAGTCAGTTCTAATGAAATCGAAATTATTCATGATTCTTTCCTGTATAGCGTGATAGAAACCGACACTTGGCAACAATGTTTTGGGCATGCGTAACAGAATTATTCTAATTTGAAAAGGTCTATAAGATCGTCTAGATTCTAGATCGTCGTCGTCCTCGTTCTCATCAACAAAAAAAGGATTATTCACGATATTATCCATTTTAGAGCAAATAAATTCGAATCAAAATAACGCCACTTTTTGAATGATTGCATCAAAACAAAATTTGAAGTTAGAAAATATGACGGGACAAGATACGGATACGAAACGATGTTGAACAGCTTATAACGTTTTCACGTCGGTAACGTAAGCCAATACGATACGATTAGGGATACGGATAAATACGCATTTTTTAGGATTTGCTTTAAGTCCCTATTTGTTCATGGCAGCTATTGCAACGTAATGATTTATTTTTGTTTGGTATGTATGTCTGTTAAATGAAAATATAAGCGGTTCAAGTTTCGTTCAGCTGAAATCAAGCAGGTATATAAGGGATGTTTGTTTTCACAGTTGTTTTCAGGAAGTCTTCCTTCAGAAAAGCATAACTTTTCCTTGCGAAAATAAGCTGCTTCCTTGCTATTTCCATTTTTCAAAGAAATTCATCAGACTTTAGAATAGTTGAAGTCAGCACGCCATAACGAATTTTTTTGACGAAACGCGCCCTCTTTTTTGTTAGTTTCGTTACAGTTCGTTTTACTTGTTATAAGTGTAGTGGTTAATAACACAGCGCGCTTTTTTTTTTTAAATTCAATATTAACCTACATAGGACTATAGTACCTACGCATTACGTGGACGGGTTAGTTTGCATAGTTTTGGTTAATTCCATTATAGTTAATCCAAGACTGGTTATAAGTGGTTGATAACAGAGCGCGCGAAGCGCGCTCTTGTTTTTCTAAATTCAATATTAACATACAAGGACTAGTACGCATTACGTGGACGGCATAGTTTGGGCTAGTTTGCATATTTCTGGTTAGTTCCATTATAGTTCAGTCAACACTGGTTATAGGTGGTTAATAACAAAGCGCGCTCTTCTTTTTCTAATTTCAATATTAACATCATAAATTTTTCCGGAAAATGGAAACAGCTTATTTCCTCAGGAAAATTTTTCTGTTAATTTTCAGAAAAATGTTAAAAATGCAAACAAACAAAAATTTTTCACATAATGGATTTCAGCTATTCTAAAGTCCGAAAAATGGAAATGGCACATTTCCGCAGAAAAATCTGTGTGTTATTGTGTTTTTCGAGGCTTTTTTTTTTCAATAGCTGATTTCTGATTAAAGAAATTTGACCCGCGAAATCAATATTTGTTAAATTGGGTTAGTTTGGGTTAGTTGACTTGTACTTGGTGAGCTTGGTTTTTAAATTTGTAGGTGGTGAAGGGCACATTGTGCAAATTGACGAATCTGTGATGACACTAAGAAAATACAATGTAGGACGCGTCATTCCAGAGAAGTGGGTGCTTGGGTTATATGATGTAACAATGAAGCGCGGGTACGTTTTCTTTGTTCCAGATAGGCCAGCTAGAACTTTGGAAGCTCTCATATCTGATCACGTTTTGCCAGGCACTGAAGTCTGGACAGATTGTTGGCGAGGATATAGTGGACTCTCAAGTTTGAGAGGTGCATCCCCGTATATCCACAAGACCTGTGAACCACTCTAGAAATTTTGTGGATCCTAATACGGGTGTCTGCTCCAACCATATTGAAGGCCACTGGGCTTGTTTGAAGCAATATATGAGGCGTCTTGGTGTAATGCAGTCGAAGTTTGTGCCAGAATACATAGATCAGTTCATGTGGTGGGAAGTGTATGAACCTACAGCAAGTGCGCGGCTTGCAAATATCATGGCTCAGATCTCAGCACGCCGTTCCATTAAAGAATTATAAACACTTATTTTTCTTTTTGTTCAAAAAACTATACGTTTTTAGACAACTTGGCAACACTGGTAGCAATGTGTGGTGAGTATCCGCAAATAGCAGTCGTCTGACGAAAATTGAAAATAAAATTAGGCCATCAAGCTGTAGTCGTTCACTTCTGGACGCCTTTGTGACACTTGTGTGTGTGTGTGTGTGTGACTGGTTACCCTAGAATAAACGCTATTAATTTTTTGAGAAGTGCCGGCTCCCTTATCGTCTGATCTAGAAATCCTTTGAATTGGGTGCTGGGACTCTTGATTAATACTGGTTCTGAATTCTCCGGGAAAATTTAATTCAATTTCATTCGACATTCTTTTCGACTTTGATATGCACTTGGCTTTTGATGTCACAGTCGGGGGCGCTGCTTCACCTTTGTCTGCTACTCTTGATCTGAGTCTCTCGCTTCTGCGAAAAGGTGCTTCAGGCAAGGACATCTCTAGCTTCTCCAATTTCTAGTTCAATGAATCGAAGGACCAAATGTAGGCGCTAATATTACCTATAATGAAATATAGAATGTCTGGACTCGAAGAACCGTTTTTCTATCTTGAACTTTAGATAGAAAATAAAGAATGGCTGACTGTTTGATAACTTTTTTATATTTTCAACAACTCTACTCACTAATGACAATCGTAAATATATTAATCAAAACACCAGTAACAACTTCCTCGGCATTGACAACACCGACTGAGGTTTGCAAGGTTGTATTTTGACTGGACTCTAGAACAGTGGGGAAACGTACTATTCACAGATAAATCCAGGTTTTTATTTTAAGGACGTCGGATGGTCGTAAGCGGGAATACAGACGTAGATATAGAAAATATGCTAAATGCACCATATCAGAACGAATCTCATATCGTAGCGGTTCAGTCATGATTTGGGCGGGTATTTCTACCAAAGCACGCACCGATCTTGTATTTGGTGTGAAAATGGAGCTCTAACCGCCCACCGTTACATTGAAGAAATCTTCCAAGAAGTTGTTGTTTCATTTGCTCTTTTCATTGAGAACCAATTAACATCATGGCATGATGATGCTAAACCTCACGTTTTACATGTAGGGAGCGAATATCTGGATGAAGTTGGAATTGCAAGATTGACATAGCCCGCATGTAGCCCGGATCTCAACCCAATCGAACATATTTAGAATCCACTTAGAAGGGCCGCGAGTTCTTAGAAATAATCCATAAATACCTAAATCCTGAAAAATAGTCAGCAGATATACACCTTTTCATTTTGAGAAAAATGCAAAATATCGAGAAACTAAAATATTCGGATTGTAGATAAAAAATAGTGTTATGCCAAATTTGAGCCAATTCTGATGTAAGTTTTTTTTTTCTCTTTCAAAACGGGTTTAGAAAATCAACCAATCAGGGCAGAGAATTAAGATATTTCATATGCCCTTAACGCGCCCTTAACAAAACAAATCTAAATAACGTGTATTTCCTCCTCTCGCAGAAATGAGAGCTTGCAGTCTTCGTGGCCATCAAATGTTGTAAGGTTTCTTTCTTGAGGAATAACCTTATATTCTTCGGTCAGTGCCAGTCGTAAGTCTTGCAAGGTTTGTGGTTGCACAGGACGAACGGCCCTTCTAAGGCTGCGTTCGTTTATTCTCTCGAAGTGCGGAGCGTATGAAGTTTGAACTGCCTTGAACAGAGCTCAGCTAATCATCGAGCAAACCGAGCTTGAAATAAAACACTACGGTTTTTGTGGAGCTTGGAGCATCGCGACTATACAACATATAACCTTTAACATCATTATTTGTATGAAATAACACAAACTATTTTTTCTGCGATCGGTTAAATATCTGTTAAATGTTTGTTTTTTTGGTCCAATTAGGCAATCTCAATCACGTGATTTCCTAATGGCCGTTCGGGTCAAATATTGCGGTGACAAGCCGGTGACGTTTGACGTTCATAAGGAGAGCATTTGTGTTCTGGCCCTTGCTGCTTTCGAAGTGAATTTTATGTGTTTCTACGTATTTTTCATTGGTTTTGTTCATTCTTGTTTTCATAGTAAATTGTGAATTTTATAGTCTTTAGTATTTCTACGTATTTTTTAGTGTTCTGACCCTTGTTGTTTCCAAAGTGAATTTTATAGTGTTTCTACTGTTTCTACGTATTTTTTAATTTATTAATAAATTCTGAGATGGCGAGTAAATATCTTAAGGTATTATTATTAAGCGAAAATCGAGCTTTTAGTTGCAGCAATCCATAAAGCCCTGCGTTGCGTTGTTTTGATAATTCATATTTGTAGATCAAAAGCCAATGATTTAAAATAGCAGGAACTTAATAATATTTCACATTGTCCCTGTTACCTCGACTTTCACACCCAATTACGATGCAAATCGCTGGCATTTTAATTAACACAATACCTAAACACACAAAAAAACACAAAATCCGATAATTCAAATCTGCCCAGGGACTCCGTGTCATGTAGAATTCTACATATCGTCAGGATTCTAGGCAGTGCGGCATTGGATATTTTTCGATATGTCGAATTCTACATGGCACGGAGTCTCACCTCTAGACGTTTGTCCAGAATGTGACAGAATCAATGACATACAGAATAAACAAAACAGTGCTTGACCCAATGCTTGACCCGAACTTCCATATTGAATTTCGTTTTTGACAGGTCAGTAGATTGCCTAATTATTCAGCAGTACCGAGAAGAACATGTGATTTAAATATACATCAGAAATCATCACACACTCTCCACAAACTTCATAAATTTACCATGGATTATGAGCAACAGTTTCTGTTAACTATGTTGAAGCTGAGGAGAGGGTTCAACTATGAAACATTGGGAGATCTATTCAATGTGTCCAAGGCTACCGCGGGCAAAATTTTCCTGTGCTGGATCAATCTCATGTACAGTCGCGGCCATTGGAATTAGCAAAAACTTTAAAAAATCACCTCGTATTGCATCAAAATCTGACAAAAATTGTAACCAACGAAAGTGTTCAGTGGCACGTGTAATTTTATGTCCACCAATGTTAATATTTGGTAGCACCTCCATTTTTATCAACTACTGCTAGCAATCTTGGTGGCATCGAATAAACTGAACTACGAAAATTGTAGTTTTCTGTTAAAGCATTACATTCATTGATTATGTACTGTTTCAAATCTTGTTTCGAAGCAGGTCTAAATTCTTCATTGTGATTTTTTTTGTAAGGTAGGCCCAAATATTTGCTATGTGATTCTAATCAGGGCTTCTAGCGGGCCAAGGCAATACATTTATATCAGAGCCCTTGAGCCAGTTTTCCACTAAATGCGCAGTATGCACTGGAGAGTTGTCCTGAAATATATATTTTTTTTTTGTTAGGTAAATCTGTTTACATTATCTAATCGCTCTTGACATGATCTTACATGCTGGAACGTGAAATTATTTCCAAAGCGGCTGGCAGCATTACATCTCCTAATACATCTATGTATTTCTCGCTAGTCAGACGTCTATCAATAAAATAAATCTGCCCTGGACCTTCAGCATTTATACAAGCCCATGCATGGATAGAAAATCTTCCGCAACACTCATTAAATTGGATGTAGTCCTCCTCATACCTGTTTCGTCGTGGCCTAAAAACTTTTAATGTTAGGCTACTCTTGCATGATTGAAAAACTTTTTCGTCAGAGAAAACTTTGCTCCAAAAATTTTCAGGCTCTTCAGATAATAACTGGGCAAACTCTAATCGGCACTCTCTATTTCTTTGCACTAAAAATGGTTCACGAGCCGCAGAATGACATTTAGGTCCAGTTTCTTTAATATGCCTCCGCGCAGTTCTAACTGAAGCTGGGAAAGTACTCAATTCTCTTATTGCCGAAATGAATGGAGATGGAACGACCTCATTAGGGAGAAATTCATCCTCTTGTCGAATTGTTTTTCTCGGTAGTCTTCCTCGTTGTAGGTTCCTGACAGAAGCAGTTTCATCCCATATTTTCTTCAAATTTATAAATGTACTACTTCCACAACCGAGGGTTAAGGGGACTGCACGTATAGTTTGCCCTTGTGAAATCATTAGAATTGCTTTCGCTTTTTCATCGTTGGTTAAAATATGGTAAATTTTTTTTTAAATCCTATTTGAAAACTCATTAAAACTATTCTACACAGAATACTTATCCTCACGGATAGAAGGCAAACTGCCTAATAAAATTTTGGGGAACAATGCGCCGTCACGGCGCGGTGGATGCGATCCGAACTATTTATAATATAGATTTCTGTAATCAAATCAGCTTTCACAATAGTTCTACCAATGTCAATATTTTCAATATTAGATTTGTTCGGACTTCAGTTCAGAATTGAACTATGCTTTCGCATTTTGTTACATAGGTTTGATATGACCAAATGCGCAAGCACTGATTTTGAACTGAA
The DNA here is from genome assembly GCA_917834065.1 of Ceutorhynchus assimilis. NCBI lineage: Eukaryota > Metazoa > Arthropoda > Insecta > Coleoptera > Curculionidae > Ceutorhynchus > Ceutorhynchus assimilis. The sequence goes on from OU892283.1 coordinate 17,826,971, forward strand.
GTCCAAACAAATCTTTTTCCTCATTATTGAATATTGACGGATTTTTCTTCCGAGTAGAGCAAAAACGGCTAAACTTCTTGTGTTTTGTATAAAATCTGATTTTTTTTTTTGAATTTAGGAAACATTTATCTGGATTTGAAATGCACACTAACACCAAGACGAATTCTCATTCAGAACTATTTTGAAATATTTTTTTTAAACATAGGTAACAGGTAAACTGTGACATATTTTTTGGTGGCGTTCATTCCGCACCTGTAGTTCTGTTTCACTCCAGCGTCCCCAAGCGGATGCGATCCGAAGCTTTTTTTTAGGCCCCGCCCTCCATTAAGTTTTTTTTTCTATCCGTGAGGATATGTGTTCTGTGCTGTTCTAGTTCGTCACTGACTTATCACTTTGTCACAATTTTGGCATTACCGGCTTGTTAAAAAAGTCAGATTCTGATGTAATACGAGGTGCGTTTTTAAAGTTTATGTTAATTCCAATGGCCGCGACTGTACATAATTGGGACAACTCAACATATGTCCGCATCGGAATATCCTTCTTGAAAATGCCTCCAGAGGATTTCAACAGAAATATGCAAGTGTAGTTGGAAGTCTTGATTGCACTGAATTTTGTATTGAAACGCCTTCACCGCCTTCGGTGTCCTGTCAAAATATATTTTTGCAGGTATTTGACAAATATATTTGAAGAAAATGCCATAAAATAAAAACTTTGAGGACTTCTGACCCCCTTTTTGCAACGAACTAGACGTCTGACGATTTACATACGTTATCTGTGACCTTCAAACAGATAATGTGCAAAATTTCTATAAATTTTGAGCTTTGAGAAAACAGTTTAGATGCTTTTTAAAATTACAACTTTGTCCGCTTCCCAGAGCCAGCTGTCCCGGAACTGTGAGTGCTGACTGTACACTAGCATTCTAGCACTAAAGTACGACCTATTTTGAAAATATCCGCCTTGCGAAAACTCTTGCATGTTTTTGGCGCCACCTCCTGGACTAAAAGTATTATGGAACAAAGTGGTTTCATAGAAATTTTTGAAAAGAAAACTGGCTTAAAAAGAACTTTTCAACAGCGATATAAGGGTTTCCAGGTGGATTCCTTATTAGAAAGTGTTTTAGAAGGAAACACACACAGTTTACAAGTGATGAAGTGCAGTGGATCCTCAACATTGCTCACGAAAATTCACATGTGGAGCCCATCCGCCGTTTAAAAAAATATCGCATTCTAAGCAGGAAAATACCTAATGTTATGCTGGGTAGTATCGAACAAATCTACACAGTATAATGCGTCCTATCAAACAAAATGTTGTAACGAAGTTACAGTATTTTTCGTTAATTAAGGGCACCTCTCGCCTCGATTTAATTTAAATATAAACTGCGTGCCTTAATTTTCTATATTCAGCGCGGTATTAATTAAAATCTTCTTCATATTATATTTAAATATTAAATAAATCATCGTGATAACGCGTGACCTTGCCTGGAATCTACCGAAACCCAGCAGAGTTTCAACCAATATCAGCTAATTTGCATATTTCCCTGTACCCCGCCGCGGCCCTGACCCATCTTTTCGTCTATAAAATAGGCCCGATTTGCTGATAAAGGGACAGTCGTCTTGAACCAAGTTTCGCCAGCTAGCCGACCTGCAGTAATCACCAGAACCACCCAAGGTAAGCATATACTGGAGCCGGCCGTAACCACAGTAGGGTCAGTTCTTGCAGGACCGCGAATCACACCAAAAGGTCAAAAACAAACAAATATATAAGCTTCATTAAGATTTTCTCCCGGTACCTTGGACGGGTAAATCTATTGCTGCTCCCGGTACCTTGGACGGGTAGCTCTTGCGGGTCTCGCCTGGAACCTTGCACGGCTGATCCGTATGAGAGATTTTCACCTGAAATCAAGGACAGGTATTTCTCTCCGAAGCTTATATATTGTCTCTGATCCGTTAACAATTACGATTCAAGAACTGATGCTTGCGTGGTTTCGGCTGGGTTCCGAACATTTGCTTGGGTAACCGGAGTTTGTTTTTCCCGCTTGATTGCTTTGACTGTTATCATTAGCTCTACCAGGACTCTTAGAGTCACCGTAAGACTGATCGTTTCATTTTTATTATCATTTGACTTTTCCGGACACGCTTTTCCCCGCTCGCTTGGTCACGCTGTTGCCGCACGCACACCATTTTCACTCATTTGATTTTCTCTCTCTCCCGCATCCCCGTTTATTCTTTCATCACGGTAGTTTAGGGTTTTTCCTGTAAATATTTATTTGTTTTATTTTTCCAGTAATACAGGGTGTTATATTTTGTTAAAATTTTACTTTTATTTTACTACCCTTTCCCCCCGAACCCTTCTGGAAATTTTTCAGGAAATAGGCTTTGCAGGACGTTTTAGGTAATTCTCGACTGTCAGCATCTATTGTGACCCCTGGGTTACCGTTTTCTCCACTAGCAAGCTACCTGGTGCACGTGGGCCCTCAACCACTTTAATCCTGAGGGTGGCGCCCGAGGCAAATCCGCCGACTATTCCCTTGACTGGGAAATCACCACGATTACATAAAGAAAGCGCTTTACAAATTTGGCGCCCGAGCAGGGACCTGAATAAAACCGCTTCCGCACGCTGACCAACCTCTAATGCGACCGGGCTAATGTAATTAGGGATCAGAAGGACTTAACTAGAAAATCAGAAGCTTTTAACTAGGATCATAAGTTTTCCGACTGTCCGAGACTGCAGGCTGCGTCGATAACGTCGAGGCGTTGCATATTTGCACCGGCGCTGGTGCGTTGATAACATCGGGTCTTTGCATACCTCTACCTACACGGGGCTGCGTCGATAACGTCGAGTAGTTGCATATTTACATCGTTCATTAGACTAGACCAGTTGGATTAGTAGGACAAACGCTTACAGCCCTAGACCCGCTTTTACTAAACCACCCAGTAGGCAACGAAATTGCTCTTCTGTGCCAGACGCCAAATAATCTCGATTCACGGATTGCCCGTTCTAGAAACCCGACCGACCAACTTCGGATCCTTTATTGGACCTCTTTAAATCAGGATGGCTGGAGGAACTGCAGACACTGGTGCACAAACACCAGCTACCACCACATCCGTGACAACAACTCACACTACGAGTCCCTCATCCCCTATTGGCACACCGACACCTACAACCGTTAACATTAACTTACCTGATCCGTATGCCAGTGACGTACGAGTGAGTTGGGTATACCAGTTTAAAAAGGACGACTTGCTTATAGAACTAAACAAATTTGGATTAGATACTTCTGGCACTGTGGATATTTTAAGGAAAAGACTCATTAACTTCATTCGGTTAGGAAAAGCTACACCAGCACCGACCAGTCAAGGTTTTCTTTTCCCACCTCCTGCCCCAAACAGTGGTAATACTTCCTGCCCGACATCTAGTACGACTCCGGCTGTTACCACCCCGATACCCGCCATCTTGGTTCAATCGCCTACTACCCCACCGATACCTTATGGCTCAACCATTTCGCCATCCCTGAATCCGCTCAAGGTGCACAAATGGGGTGTGAATTTCAATGGCCGTAGTGATCCCGTTACTTTTATTGAAAGACTGCAGGAAATTTGCGCTGCTCAAGGAATCGTAATCGACCGATTGCTGCCGCATATGCCCGAAATATTACAGGATGAAGTTTCGCTGTGGTTCCGGAACAACCGCTCCCACTGGAACAGCTGGACAGAATTTTTACAGGACTTCCGAAGCTTCTATTTTCCCATAAACTATGCTGCCGACTTAGAAATTGAAATTAGCCGACGCCTACAGAAACCCAACGAGCCAAGTCACCGGTACATAACCGATCTACAAACACTGATCAGGAGGCATGGCAACATTAACCCTGACCAAGAGCTTCAATGGTTGTATCGCAATCTTTTACCTGAATATCGACAGCATATCCGGAAAACTGACATTACCGATGTGGTTTCGCTTTCCCGGGTTATCAGAGAAGTTGAGCTTCTGCTGACCGAACTGAGAACAAATCCATCTTCCTCTAGGAATCTGTATCAGACATCCGCCGGCATTTCTTTGGCCGATAATCCACCTGGCAATCGGATAAACGAAGAACCACGCTATCAACGGAAAGAAGGGTCTCAACACCATCGGAGATATGAACGACCTCCACAACCGGGAAATTATCAGCCAAGAAACTCAACAAATGCTAACCCTGCTCCGAATGCCAGTATTTGCTGGAGGTGTGGGGAAACAGGTCATTTCCGAACAGAATGCCGAGGCAGAGCAAAGCTGTTCTGTTCCAAATGCGGGAAACAGGGCGTAATGACACGAGATTGCTGTCTTCGTTCGGAAAACTAGACCGGCACTGTTCCGCTCCGAGGTCAGAGCAGTACCGCCGAAACTACACCTCGAAGTTCACCCCGACACGCACTATATCTGATTGCCGTCCTCATATTCTGATTTACTTCTACGATACACCTTTATCCGCTCTCGTAGACAGCGGAGCCGCAAATTCTTACATAGGGGATCTTGCCGCCGAGATTTGCCGCCAAAAACAAACTCCTAAAGTGACACCACCTGTCAGAAGTGCAAAAGTGGCCAATGGTAGCGTAGTGGAGATAACCGTTGCATTCCAAATTCCGTTGCGATTTGGTAATGTTACGCTGACCGAGAAAGTTAGTTACTTTCCACGCCTTACTTCTGAAGTAGTTCTAGGAATGGACATTTTGGGGCAACACTCATTTCACCTGGATCTCCGCTCAAGTCTGGTGTATTTGGACAACGAACCACTAGAACACCCCAATTTGTGTAGGCCAGATCGAACCGACCCCGAATCTAGAATTGACGGAATGTGAGGAACGGCGCCTGCAGGAATTTCTGGATCACGAACTACCGAAATTCGCTGAGATCAAAGGTACCACTCCATTAATCGAACATGCTATTAAATTGCTGAACCCAGAACCCATTAAACAAAGATACCGTCCGCAAAACCCCAAAATGCAGGAAATAATTACCAATGAGGTAGAAAAGATGTTAGAAGAAGGAATAATTGAACCTTCCACCAGTCCGTGGAGTTCACCAGTGGTCATTGTCCGTAAGAAAGATGGCAAATATCGTTTCTGTATTGACTTCCAGAAAGTCAATACCGTTTCCAAAAATGATGCATACCCCCTGCCGTATATCAATGCCATTCTGGATAAACTCCGTCGGTCCCGTTACATTTCCAGCATCGATCTAAAACAAGGTTACTGGCAAGTACCGCTATCCGAGGACAGCAAACCAATAACCGCCTTTACAGTACCAGGATTAGGTTTATTTCAGTTCCGAGTTATGCCGTTTGGACTACATTCCGCACCGGCTACTTTTCAAAGATTGATGGACCGGATTATTGGACCCGAACTCGACCCCTATTGTTTCGCCTACCTGGATGACATCATCATCTTGGGGGAAACATTTGAAGAACATCTGTCCAACCTGAAAGAGGTATTTAACCGACTTCGCAATGCTAATTTGAAGTTAAATCCCGACAAATGTCAGTTTGGTCGAAAAACTCTGCGATATTTGGGACACCTAGTCACTTCCGAGGGAATCCGGACCGACCCTGAGAAAGTCGCGGCTATCCAACAATTACCAGCGCCAATTAATTTGCGAGGCTTGAGAAGATTTCTGGGAGTAGCTTCCTGGTACCGCCGTTTTGTCCAAAACTTCTCTGAAGTTGCCGCCCCACTCAACCGGCTGCTGAAGAAGGGAGTGAAATGGGCCTGGACCGAAGTTCAACAAAACGCCTTCGAACAGTTGGAGACTTGCTTAACCGAAGCCCCAGTTCTGGCATGTCCAGATTTCACCAGGCCGTTTGTGTTACAGACGGATGCATTTGATAATGGGCTCGGCGCGGCGCTGATTCAACATGGACCGGACGGCGATCATGTTATCGCCTACGCAAGCAGGACGATCAACGGCAACGAACAGAAGTTTTCCGTGACGGAGAAAGAGTGTCTCGCTATTGTTTGGGGCATTGAAAAAATGAGACCCTATTTGGAGGGTTATCATTTTACCATGGTGACCGACCACCAATCCTACGATGGCTTCACTCCATTAAAAGTCCAGCCGGAAGATTAGCTAGGTGGAGCATGTATCTCCAACAGTTTGATTTCGAAATCAAATATCGTAAGGGAATTTTGAACCGAATAGCTGATGCGTTGTCCAGAGATCCCGTGGATACCGAAACTGAAACGTTGGACCTGACCCCTATTTTTGCCCTCGAAGAATTTACACCATGTTCTTGGTACCGATCGAAGAAATCCGCAGTAGAGAACAACCCTACCATTCTTCCCGACTACTGTATCAAAGATGGCCAGTTGTACCGACACTTCTGGGATATGTCTGATCTCACAGAAGATACCATGTCCGATCCTTGGAAATTATGTGTTCCAAAATCTGCCCGTAGATCCGTTCTGGAAGAGAATCACGATGTCCCCACGGCCGGTCACCTCGGAATTGCAAAGACTACCGCTCGCATTGCAAGAAGATACTACTGGCCTGGAATGTTTAGGGATGTCGCCCAATATGTCCGAAGTTGCTCGTCCTGTCAGCGGTTCAAGACATCACAGCAAGTCACCCCAGGCAAAATGCATCCCTCAAAGAACGAGAAACCATGGGAAACCGTCAGTACCGACCTAGTTGGTCCGTTGCCTCGTTCTGCTAAAGGAAACTGCTACATTGTTGTATTCCAGGACCGGTTTACGAAATGGACACAATGCCGAGCTATTCGGACAGCTACATCAAAAGCGGTATGCATGGCGTTTTACGAGGATATTGTTACCAAGTTTGGGTGCCCACAAACCGTAATTTCCGATAACGGGGCGCAATTCACCGGACAAGCTTTCAGAGACCTGTTGAAAGATATGGGTATAAATCATCGGTTGACACCACCCTATACCCCGCAGGCCAATCCAGTAGAACGCACCAACAAGACCATAAAGACAATGGTTTCCCAATTCTGTGAATCCGATCATAGAAAGTGGGATGTGCATTTGCCCGACTTGGTATTCGCTATTAACAGTTCCCGACACGACTCGACCGGATTCTCGCCCGCATTCTTGAATTTTGGACGTGAATTGGATCCACCGAAGCCTTTATACAGATATGTCCAAACTCACCAGTCCGATACGGTTGATGATGAGCCTGACCCCGACGAACTGCGTAATTATTCCGATAGACTCCAGAAACTCAAAGAAGTCTATGAGTTGGTTCGTCTTAACCTGAGTCGCGCATTTACTACTCAGAGTCGCTATTATAATTTGCGCCGCCGGGAATGGAGATGCCATGTCGGCGATAAAGTTCTCAGACGCGAAAACCCATTGTCCTCCGCGATTAAAGGATTTGCGGCCAAACTAGCGCCCAAATATTCTGGTCCTTATACCGTGACCAAAGTCGTGTCCCCGGTAGTGTACGATTTAAAGAGTTCTTCCGGGAAAATACTCCGGCATATCCATGTCAAAGATCTTAAACCGGTTCCCCGCGGAGGTTAACCATTTTTAATTTTTTTTTTAGCATGCCGAAAAGTTCACCATCCGAAGCACCACCCCGTGGTACTGCACCCCCATCAGACCTGATAAAAGTTAGGGCGGCGGCAGCCTCGGCTCGAGCCAGACAGACCCTTCGAATGACCAAGGTGAAGCGAGCGGTACAATTGTACCAACACCAATTCCGGAATCCAAAACCTTCCCCGGATACGGTCTCCGAAGTTTTCTTTCGTGTCCCGACCCGGCCGGCAAAAAGAGGGATTCCTAGGAAACCGGCGACCGTGACTGCCCACACATCTACTCCTATGTTAAACGAGGCTCCGTCTCCAGCAAAGATGACTACCATGCCCGAGGGTCTTTTTGTGGCTCCAATGCCTCCGCCACCCACTACCCTTGGCACCTCTACTGACGCCGATGCTGCTCCACTAGCACGACAGATTTTCTTACGCCCCCCGATCCCAGCTATTTTTCCACCACCCAATTTCTTGCGCCGTATGGCACCCAGGGACAGCTATGCCACCGCCGCCGCCGATGAGCTCCTCGGACTCACGGAAGTTGGATCCGATGAAACCATGCAAGACATATTTAGGTCTTTGGAAGAGTTAGTGAGCCAGGTCGAGCCAATACAGCCTCCTGTCCATAATAGCACTAATCTTGTCGCCGCTGACACCGCTCCACCTATCGTCCCTCACGTCGAACCGGCACCCGACGAAACCTATGCGACCGGAGTCGCTATTGCGCAAGCCCTCCTCAAGTACAAAGGGCAGACCAAGCCGAAAGCCCTTTGTCAGGCTTTGGCCAAGTTCCGTCCGGCCCACATACCAGCTCATCACCGGTACCGGACTAAATTCAAGGATGCCAATGGAACTTTTGTATATACGAACATTCCCCATAACTTTTAAAACTGTTATCACCGGATTTTTTTTTTGTTTTGTTGGGGGGTTGTTTTTTTTTGGGGCTACTGTGACACATGATCTAGTTTCGGGTTAGGTTATGATTGTGACGATAAATAGATGTTGGGTGCTCTTGAGTTGATCCAATGCGTGTTTCCTTTCCCTTTGCCTGTGTTGATTTTTTTTTATCCTGATAACAGCTTTCGATTTTTTTTTTGACGCTTCATGATGACTAGTAGTTCCCGAGTGTCGAAGAGCCCAACCCTCGAACTGTACATCGTCGAGGAGGACTTAGAGGAGGCACTCCAAGTCTTCGAAGTTGTGCAACCCGACTCACCGCTGCTTTCCAGTGAAAGCAAACGGGACCCGAAGACGAAACCGGAGCGTCTGCAAACACTTGCTCTGAATCCTCTGGCTCCGAGCAGGCGTCCGATAGACCTACTCCAGCTTCAGCGTCCGCAAACACCCGCGCTGCATCCTCTTGCTCCAAACACACGTCCGAGGAACCGACTCGAGCTTCAACGTCCGCGAACACCCGCTCTGAGCTCGTGCACTCCCCGCACTCCTGCGTCAAGTCGGAACTCACACTTACCAAAACCAGACGCTCGGAACCCAGCAGCATCATATTTTTACTAGTCCATCGGGATCTGTGCTGGAGGTGTGGGCTTCCGGGACACCGACGTGACGCCTGCCGTCAACGGCCGCGCATGTTTTGTTCACGATGCGGCAGGGTCGGGCTACTGTCCAGAGACTGCCATTGTCAGAAGAAGGAAGTACCTGCCCGGGAACATCTCCCGGTCCGTGAATCCCGCTCTCCCCACCAAAACCGTATGGTTTCCGTAGGTACACAATGCTGCGTACATCACAGGCCGTGTCCAGCCTGTGGCTGCCCCTACGGCCGTAGGTACTAAGTAGGGCTCCATCGAGAAGTCGGAAGGGATTAGGCCGACGTCCGGAGTTCCTCCAGAGAGATTTTAAAATATTTTTTTTTAAAGAAAGGGGGGTGTGTAACGAAGTTACAGTATTTTTCGTTAATTAAGGGCACCTCTCGCCTCGATTTAATTTAAATATAAACTGCGTGCCTTAATTTTCTATATTCAGCGCGGTATTAATTAAAATCTTCTTCATATTATATTTAAATATTAAATAAATCATCGTGATAACGCGTGACCTTGCCTGGAATCTACCGAAACCCAGCAGAGTTTCAACCAATATCAGCTAATTTGCATATTTCCCTGTACCCCGCCGCGGCCCTGACCCATCTTTTCGTCTATAAAATAGGCCCGATTTGCTGATAAAGGGACAGTCGTCTTGAACCAAGTTTCGCCAGCTAGCCGACCTGCAGTAATCACCAGAACCACCCAAGGTAAGCATATACTGGAGCCGGCCGTAACCACAGTAGGGTCAGTTCTTGCAGGACCGCGAATCACACCAAAAGGTCAAAAACAAACAAATATATAAGCTTCATTAAGATTTTCTCCCGGTACCTTGGACGGGTAAATCTATTGCTGCTCCCGGTACCTTGGACGGGTAGCTCTTGCGGGTCTCGCCTGGAACCTTGCACGGCTGATCCGTATGACAGATTTTCACCTGGAATCAAGGACAGGTATTTCTCTCCGAAGCTTATATATTGTCTCTGATCCGTTAACAATTACGATTCAAGAACTGATGCTTGCGTGGTTTCGGCTGGGTTCCGAACATTTGCTTGGGTAACCGGAGTTTGTTTTTCCCGCTTGATTGCTTTGACTGTTATCATTAGCTCTACCAGGACTCTTAGAGTCACCGTAAGACTGATCGTTTCATTTTTATTATCATTTGACTTTTCCGGACACGCTTTTCCCCGCTCGCTTGGTCACGCTGTTGCCGCACGCACACCATTTCCACTCATTTAATTTTCTCTCTCTCCCGCATCCCCGTTTATTCTTTCATCACGGTAATTTAGGGTTTTTCCTGTAAATATTTATTTGTTTTATTTTTCCAGTAATACAGGGTGTTATATTTTGTTAAAATTTTACTTTTATTTTACTACCCTTTCCCCCCGAACCCTTATGGAAATTTTTCAGGAAATAGGCTTTGCAGGACGTTTTAGGTAATTCTCGACTGTCAGCATCTATTGTGACCCCTGGGTTACCGTTTTCTCCACTAGCAAGCTACCTGGTGCACGTGGGCCCTCAACCACTTTAATCCTGAGGGTGGCGCCCGAGGCAAATCCGCCGACTATTCCCTTGACTGGGAAATCACCACGATTACATAAAGAAAGCGCTTTACAATGTATAAATAAATATATTGAAATATGTAAATTTCTTGAAAAAGGCAACGCTGATTTATATGCTATGTTCGACATTTGTAGGAGCCGGTAAAGAGCAAATATAGGTTTCATATATATTCGTCAATTTCTTGTACATATCATCACAGAAGTTAAAATCGAATGCCACAGTTACCGTCAGTAATTCCTGCGAATTTTTTATATACACTACGAATTCACAAAATTTCAAACCCGCTGGTAACATGTGGCCTTGGACCTGATAGAAGTAACTGTGCGTTCTTTTTAAAATTAATTCGCCATTATTTTTCTTCAAGCAAAGCGTTGGCATCTTTTAAATAGAAAATATTTCTGCCTTTCGGGTGCTAATATTCCCCAATTGACTTCTAGTATACCATCTGGACTAGCGCCTAAGTTACTAGCATACATGTGCACAACAAGACCAAACTCAATAGTTATTTATATTACTAGGTACTACGGTATGAGCTTCATTACAGGAACGAGTGGGGAATATTGCCAAGACGAAGTCGCAGACCGAGTCGTGGTAAACGGACGAGTGGGGTTATTGTCGTTACCGTACGTGTGATATACAATATTTTATGAACGACCCAGATTTTTTTTTAATGTATTCGAAATGGTTTTAATTTTTCACGATAGATTATATACCTATTTATAATTTTTTGGAATAATTGAATTTTGAAAAGTGCCGTTTTTCAATAAAAATTAGTCACCTTATGAGCTCATTTCATCACTAGTAATTTATATTAGATCACCGATGATGTAATGAGCTCATTATTACTAGTACGATAATAAAACTTATTACGTACCTCAAACAGACTAAAATGAGTTACTTAATAAGCTCTTACAGTGTGGGTTGTACGGCAAATATTTTCTCTTCGAACATTAAATAATACATATTAAACTGATTAATGATACGAATTCTACACGCCCCGTAGGATTCCAAACCGGAATCTACGGCCTATCGACCAATCAAATTCTCCGTATTTTCGGAATACACGGGCCGCAATGAGACAATACAAACAAAACATGCCTGACGTTGACTGTTAGATCACGAAAATTTCAATTAAAAAAAATTAAAGCGGGTTTAAACTTTTGATGATTGTTATTTCTTACAAAAACTGATGATTTTCTTCTAAAAAGTTCGAAGAGAAAGTATAGTCTTCTACTCGAAAATAATGGCTAATGGCACTCGAATTTTAAATTAAAAAATGTGCCTCTCGCTAAAGCTCAAACACAAAAACCTTGGGAACGTTGATCCACCAAAAACGTAAAAAACTTCTGAGTTTGGTAACTTATAGCTCTCAATAAAAACGGCATTTTTTTCCTTTTTAGGAAAGATTCTTTCAAATAGAAACATGTAAGCTATAAATAAATTCAAAAAATGTACATTTTCCATCGAAAAATTATATGCAAAATTGACGATATGGCCCACCTTTCAAAAATCAACTACGAAAATTCCCCACTATTGATCGCTATTAGCTTACCTAGTACACTTATAACCAGTATTAGACGAACTGTAACGAAACTAACCAAAAATATGCAAACTCTCCCAAACTAACCCGTCCACGTAATGTGTGCTAGTCCTTGTATGTTGATATTGAATTTTAAAAACAAAGCGCGCTTTGCTTTTAACCAGTACACTCATAATCAGTAGATATTAAACGAACTGTAATCCAAACTAACCAAAATTATGCAAACTATCCCAAACTAACCCGTCCACGCAACGCTTAAGTCCTTGTATGTTATTATTGAATTTGGAAAAACAAGCACGCTTCGCTCGCTTTGTTATTAACCAGTACACTTTTATAACCAGTAATAAACGAACTGTAACAAAACTAACCAAAAATATGCAAACTTGCCCAAACTAACCCATCCATGTAATGCGTACTAGTCCTTGAATGTTATTATTGAATTTAGAAAAACAAAAACGCGCTTTGATTTTAACCAGTATTAAACGAACTGTAACGAAACGGGAATCCACCAAAAACGTAACAAACCTCTTTTACATATAGGTACATCAACACCTTCTTGAAATTAAAAATATTTTTGAGCGAACGAGATGGTCAACTATATTAATAAAAGCATCACTTCGTCTTCCATAAATTTCATACCAGAGGAAATGATCGATGTGTTCCGGTATAGTGGACTGAAGTTCGCGAAAAAAGTAGCTTCCTTCTTGATTTTTTTTTTCGATGTATATGAGACCTTTACAGATCGATGGAATAGGTCCATGGCCACCTGAAATGGACAATTACAATATTTTTTCGTAGGTCCAACAATTTTTATATCGAAAAATGTCATGAATTTGTCAAAATTCAGTTTTCATACTTTTTCACACCTAAAGTCTGACAAATACCATTTTAAAGTCACGTGATATTGGTGGCAAAAAACGTATGTTCATTGATTATGTCGTTGATGTCACCTACAAAAAGCTACTGGTGGTTAATTACTATTGAATTTTAGGATGTTCCACTAGCATTTTACAAACACGTTTCTGAAGTAGTCATGACCAATTAGATGGGAATGTTAATACTGCCAATTGTTGCGAGACTTACTTTTGTCACATCTGCTGTCCGTTGTGTTAATTATGGTTGTTCATATTTAATTAAATAAACCATAATAATATAATTTAAATAAACTTTATAATGAAATAATGGAGCTACAAGATATCATAAGATTTGACTAGACTAGACTAGAATGACAATAATGCTGACAAGACCAGCAACAAGTTCCCGTCCTATTAATATACATATATCACAGCAAGTACTAATAAATAACATGCTAACCTTCCTACATCCCCCTTTCTCAGTATAGACTAAACCTACTCATTCAGTCTTGGAGGTGGTTTAGAAATTCGTTCCGATGACGTTACATAGTATGTTTTATTATTAACAAAATTCTCCTCCAAATCTGAATTTGAATTTAGACTATTACTAACATTCCTAGTTATAGATTCTGCATAGTCATTACTATTTTCACTATAACTAGACATTACATTTTCACCATCCATATTTAGTATAGGATCTTTTGGATCCTGATGTAGAAATATGTCATTACCGCTATCTCTTTCCACTTCACTTTCAATACTCTGACCAATTTCACTGGCACTGTTCACATCATTCACTTGTTCTAACTCTAAGTAATACCTAATTTCCTCTCTATTCTCACAGGTTTTCTCGTCTTTTGCCAATGAATAACGGTTTTCTAAATAGGTGTTTTTATTTTCATAAGGTCGGATAAATCTACGGTTTCTAATAATAACTGATCCATTATTCATTTGCAATCTATATGATCTATTTCTCAGTTTACTAACTATAGTACCAGGATACCAATTACCTTTAGGTTTAACTTGTACATATACATTCTGATTTATATTAAGTTTTTGTAAGTCTCTTGCTGAATTTTTATCGTAAGAGTGTTTTTGGAATGTTTGTCTTTCCTTAATAATATTTTTATTATAATTTTTAGCAATTTTTGGCTTTGACTGATGTTTTGTACCCATTAAATTTGTTCTTAGTTTTCTAGACATAAGAATTTCAGCAGGTGATATATTTCCGAATACAGGAGTTGACCTATAATGAAGAAGAGCCATGAATATGTCTTTTTTCTCATCCGCAATTTTTTTAAACATTTTTTTCATGGTCTGAATATGCCTTTCAGCCATACCATTAGATTGAGCATACGTAGGCGAAGACAAAATATGTTCAAATTCCCACTCACGACTAAAATTTTTAAATTCTTGAGAGGTGAATTGTGGGCCTCCATCACTAACCAATGTTAATGGAATCCCATGACGCGCAAAAATTGATTTAAGATTTTCTATTATAGCATAACTTGTTAAATTATTTTTTAAATCTCCTATTTCAATAAATTTTGAAAAATAGTCAATTACTAAGAGATATTTATGGCCTTTTATTTCTAAAATATCACAACCTAGTTTATTCCAAGGTAATGATGGAATTTCGTGTGGCTGTAAAGGTTCTTTATTTTGAGAATTAGCGTAAGTTAGATATTGGTGACAATTTGAAATTTTTTGTTTAATTTGATTTATCATTCCAGGCCAAAATAAAGATTCTTGAGCCAATTTTAAACATATACTTACCCCTAAATGGCTATAATGAATACGATCTATCATTTCCTTTTGAAGGCATTTAGGTACTACCAAAGATTTATTTTTAAAAATTAGTCCATCTACAACTGTTAACTCTGACTTGAAAGGGCAAAATAATTTGATATGATTTTTGAGTTTTTTGTTAGAATTAGGCCACCCGTTTAAAATTACTTCCCTGAGGTCTTTCAAAATTTGATCTTTTTCAGTTTCTAATTTAAATTGATTAATTTTTTCGGGTGTAGCATTTAATTCCATTGTAACCAAACAAATCTGGCTTTCTAGATCATCATCCAAATCATCAACTTGTGTGTCTGTTAGAAACGCATGCGACAAAGCATCTGCTAAGAGCAATTCTCTACTAGGTCTATGCGTAACTCTATGTCATACTTCTGAATTTGTAATAACATTCTTTGCAACCTTGCAGGGCATTTGTTTAATGGTTTTTTAAAAATTGAGATTAATGGTTGATGATCTGTTTCCACAATAACTCTACGTCCAAATACATACTGATAAAATTTATTTAAACCAAAAAATATGGCATATAATTCTTTTTCAATTTGTGCATACCGTGTCTGCGTTTCAGTTAGTGCTTTCGAGGCATAAGCACAAGGAAGATTTTCTGAAAAAGACAAGCCCCTACCCCTGATTTTGACGAATCTACCGAGATGGTAGTAGATTTATTTATATTGAAGAATTGTAAAACAGGTTTAGTAGTAAGAACTTCTTTTAAATTTGAAAATGCTTTTTCTTTTTTTTCGTCCCAAATAAATTCAATATTTTTTTTCAAAAGACTTCTTAAAGGTTCAGTTTTATCAGAAAAGTTTTTTATAAATCTACTTACATAAGTAAGCATTCCTAACAATCGTTGTATTTCCTGTTTATTTTTGGGTCTAGGTAAATGAGAAATCGCTTTAATTTTAGAAGAGTCTGGACTGATTCCTTCAACATTAATAACATGCCCCATATATTTAATTTCTTATTGTCCAAACTTACACTTATTTAAATTAAACCTAACATTGTTCTCTCTAGCTACCTCTAAAACTTTCTTCAACCTTTTATCATGTTCGATTTTATTTTTACCCCATATAACGATATCATCAATATAGATATCAGCACCTTCAATTACTCCAAAAATATTCCTAAACCGATCTTGAAATATTTCTGGTGCACACTTAACACCATAAGGAAGCCTCAAAAATCTAAACCTACAAAAGGGCGTCCCGAAGGTACATAATTTAGAGCTCTCCTCGTCCAAAGGTATCTGATAAAATCCATTTGTGGCATCAAGCGTACTAAAAATGGTCGCACCAGCTAAATTACTCGCAATTTCCTCAAAAGTAGGAATTTTGCAGTGTTCTCTTCTAATTGCATTATTAAGATCCCTGGGATCCAAACAAATTCTTAATTTGCCATTTGGCTTTCTTACCAAGACCAATGCATTTACCCAATCAGAAGGGCCTTCTACTTTCTCTATAATTTTTTCATTTAACAATTCATTTAGGCATTTCTCTAATGGTTCCATTAAAGGAAAAGCTACTCTTCTGATAGGATGAACGACTGCTTGGCTGTTGGCTTCTAATTTGATTCGACATTTTTGATTTATACACCCTGTTCCTATAAATATATCACCAAATGAATTAAGTAACTTTGAATATTCGCCAACTTGTAAATTTACATGATCAATTCGTTTAATCAAATTCAAAAATACACACGAGCCAAACCCAAAATTGCTGGAGTATTACCTTTTACCACAAAGAATTCTAAATCATATAATTTATCATTTTTAAAACATGTTAATTTACATTTCCCTAATACATTCAATTCGTCACCAGTGTATGATTTTAATTTAATTTCTGTTTTATTTATAATTTTATAGGACAAACCTAAACTTTTCAAACTACTAAAAGGTATTATATTTGCCATTGAGCCTGTGTCAATTTTTAATTTAATATTTTTGTTATTTATATCTAAATTTGTTATCCATTCATTATTTATTGAGTTTATATGATTTATAGAACCTATAAAAACAGACTGTTCTAAATTATCTGAGTATTTAGGAAGTGGTCGAATTTCATTTACTTCTTCAACTATTTCCCTTACTCTGCTATTATTATTTTTCTTTTTAATACATTTGGACTCGAAATGATTTTTGTGGTGACAAAAATTACACTGCTTACCAAAAGCCGGACACTTATTTATTGGGTGAGACATACCACATCTGAAACAATCATTAATTTTCTTTGTATTGTCCTGCTTTTTTTCTTGAATTGGTTTTTTCGCACAACATCTACTGACATACCTGAGGACATACTATTGAAGCCACCTGCCATTGATTCGCTTCGCTCCTTAGATATCTCTAAAATTGTACATTTTTCAATTACTTTGTCAAGGCTTACCATGTCATCCTCTTGAAGGAGTTTTTCTCTAATGGAACAGTTATTCACTCCACAGATCAACACAGATCAACACATCTGATCTGCAGTTTTGGTTAGCTCATCCTGTAGCATTCCTAATTTACATTTTATTGCCATTTTCTTTATTTCGGTAACATACTGATCTAATGCTTGGCCAGGAAGTTGTTTATATGAAAAGAATTTATACCTTTCATATGTCAGATTTTCTTTTGGAAGAAAATGTGCTTCAAATTTATTTAATAAAAATTGCAGTTTATTTTTTTCATTGTCTGCAAATTGAAAAGTAGTGTACACTTTGAAGCCCTCTTCACCTATGAAATGCAGAGCCTGAGCACATTGGATGGATTCGTCCTTTTTATTGATTTCACTTGCTATTAAATAGTTCTCAAAGCGAGACCTCCACATTTTCCAATTTTCTGCAACATTTCCAGACATTTGCATGGGGGCTACACCTCTGCTATCTCCCATGGTTATCTTTATTTCACTTGATTTCTTATTTCAACTCACAAGAACTTATTTTTCTCTACTCGACTCACGACTGCGCCATGTTAATTATGGTTGTTCATATTTAATTAAATAAACCATAATAATATAATTTAAATAAACTTTATAATGAAATAATGGAGCTACAAGATATCATAAGATTTGACTAGACTAGACTAGAATGACAATAATGCTGACAAGACCAACAACAAGTTCCCGTCCTATTAATATACATATATCACAGCAAGTACTAATAAATAACATGCTAACCTTCCTACACGTTGTAATACATTCTGAACTTAAATTAGGTACCCGTTTTCTATTTGCTTTTTTTCAAGTTGGAAAAAGGTTGATATAGTCAAAATTATTAGCTGTATTTGTTCGTTGTATCATTTTCCAAAATAACTTTGACAAACTACTTAATGACAGTGACGGCTTCTATTTTAGGTTAGAACTGTGGGTAAGAATATTATGAACAATAATTAGACACCGATTTTTTTTCAATTTTACTATCACCGCTTTTTAAGATGTATTAACAAGGATAGAGAAAAATCACGTGACTTTAAAATGGTATTTGTTGGACTTTACCTCGCGATATCTCCCGAACTAATTGAGATAATTTCATTATAGTGAAATTAATTAAACAGTGTATGCACGTGATCAAAATTTATGACATAAGCACGTCGCAATGTTGCCACTATTACCTTTCGTTTTACTTTGACATACCATGTCTAGTAAAGTTTGTTACCACTAAAGGCCAGTACTATTTTATATAGCAAATAAAATAACAAATACGAGTTACATTATTCGAATGTGTGTCTGTGTGATAACGTTGCAACAGAAAATCAGTTTTTTTTTTTTTTGGTAAGGTGTGGAAATGCGCCTTATGCACACCCAGTTCGACGTGAACTGGATAGTGTGGGGCTCTCTCTTCACGAAGTGCAATGCGAAGAGCATACCCACTAAAACCACACCGTCTGCAGGGACTGGACTGCTGTGCCTCTTTGTGAAGAAAATCAGATTGAATAAGGTTTAATTTAATTCAATTTGATTTAATCACTGTCTGTGAAACTTTCGGTATCTGAGTCACTGTTTAAGTCAATGACTAAATTTTTAATCTCTAGTCTATCAAAAACATGTTCACGATTCCACCATTTCTCAATTTCTTGTTCTGTGTGCCTAATAGAGTTCATCCAGACCAAAGGTGTTATAGTGGACAACGCTTCTTTCCACATATCCAAACAGTTGTTGATAGTATTTCCATCTCGACCTACATGTTGATTATAATAATTTTTTGCCACGCCCCATATCAACTCGATCGGATTGAAAATACAATGATAGGGAGGAAGGCGTAAGACTTTGTGGCCATATTGTTCAGCCATCTGATCTGCAACATATATTTTTTCAAGCTTATTTCTTAAAAAAAATTAAATTATATAAAATCCAATAAATAAACATTTTATTTATATTTACTGAAAAACAATTTGGAGTAGTTCAGTCTTCAACATTGTATTTTCAAACCAGAGCAAAAAATTGTTCCGGTTCATTTCTCCATGATAGTCACCCTTGGATTTGGAAGAAAATACTAGCTCAGCCCCAGGAATGAAGCCATTTTTGTTACCAGCATGAAGAACAATATACCTGCATGTATTGTAAAGTTTTTTTACTCGGCAATAAATTATTTGAAAATATTTTGGAAAACTTAAGAAGTAATAAAATATTTTAACATCTACCTTTTTCCATCAACTTTTGTTCTCTTTACGCTCTTTTTATTATCATCTTGCCACGAATGTCCCAATGTTCCATTCTGAAATATCTATGTCTCATCCAAATAAACAAACTTGAATAAGGATTCTTCTTTAATTTGTTGGTATGCTTTTAAGAACTTAATTCTCTTGAAAGCAATGTCTGGAAGTTCCATTAGCCCCCTCCGTGGATTGTCCTTACTCCATTTGAAACCAATGTCTCGTAAAAGGATACGAAGTGATGATTTAGATCCCTCGAAGAGTTGCATATTCATAAGTTTTTGATGAATACTTCCAAGATTAACATTTTCCTCTGTAATTATTATTTTTAACCAACACTCGACATTAAATTATATAACTAGCTGTACCCTACGTGCGTTGCTACGCCTCTCCTAAAACAGTTGTTTCAAACTTATCCAAGCTTTACGCTTAAGATCTATCCCACAGAAATTTTGCATTTTTGCTGGATGAAAAGTAGCCTATAACACTCCCCTGTATATAGATAGAGACTACGTGGTATAAATTTCAAGGAGATCGGTTCAGGGGTTTCCGAGTCCATAAAAAACGAAAAAACAAACAATCGATTTTAATTTTTATATGTTAGATTATAAAATAGCTTTACAATGATTTTCGGGAAATGGTTATGAGAACAATAACGCGAGCATTCGTCAATCTGCGTGTGTGTTACACGCATCCTTCCGCATCCTCGTAAAGATGCGTAACCTATGGAGAAACCTTCCTCGGGATGGCCACAACAATCTACCAAAGTTTCATCGTAATCGGATAAGTGGTGTAGGAGCGCATAAGGGATATTAGGGAAAAACAAACAAACATCGATTTTTCTATGTATAGATAGTGTATTATGAACACAATATAAAAAAATACTCACTTTTTTTATACATGTCGTAAATTTGATTGATTGATATTATTTTTTTTAATTTGATGAGAATGTCAACGAAAATTGCTGAGAGAATTTCATACATCTGTCAAAACTGGTATTCCAACAATAAATTGACATGTTTTGATTGTTGATTTGAGCCATTCAGATTGTAATTACGTGATAATTTGCACTAGTGCAAATTATCAGATAATTGCATACTAACTGGTACGAAAACTGGTGTTTTGACATTTTTTGACAAAAAATTTAAATTTTTGATTTATGAAATTCTCTCATTAAGGTTTAAAGTCAGGCATATAGTTTATTACAGCAACGCGAGATGTCAGTACTGTCGCCCCTATAGTGTGCCCTAACTTGATAGTCAAAAAAAAATAGAAATCTGCATTTGATTAAATTCTGTGATGGAAAGTTTTTTCTTTTTTTTGCGGAAATTCGAAGTATTATTCTGTTTTACATAAACAGGGTTGTAGTTTGGACCAACACAAATAATTTTGAACGTTCATCCGTCGGATTTTTGTTTAAACAGTGTAGCTACAGGCGTATTTCCAACTATTCTTGCAGTAGCGAGACAACTACAAGTTCAAAAAATTTGAAAAAAATATATGTCGCGTAGAATTGCAATAGTAGTTCGTAATAAAAATAACGGGAAACTTCATCTATTCGTTTTGAAATAAATGGTGGAAAACCTCTTTTTTTTCAGTTTTTGCGATATATCTCAAAAATGGCGAGTCAAATTTGCTTAAAAAAATTATGGATTAAAGTATATCAATAACCATAAAACATATATTTTTTTTGGAATTTTTGAACACAAGGTTCAGAAAATGGGGGTTGACTTTAAACCTTAAATACAACTCGTGCAATGGAAATATATTTATAATTGTCGATAAATTTGCACTCATGCGTTTTTAACTGAAAAAGGCACTCGTGCACTACGTGCACTCGTGCATTCGGGCAAATTTCCCAAAAATTATCAATAATTTCCATTGCACTAGTTATATTACTATTCATAATTTTGTTTTTTTGAAAAACTCATTTTTATCGTAAAACTAAATAAAACTTTAAATTAAGCGGCGTTTCCACAAGCATAGTTTATTGGCGCCAGTGCACGTGCCAGTTTGGTGGCGTAATGATAGTGGCGCCAGTATCTGTTTGCACTCGATATCAGAAACTTTTAACTGGCGCAGTAGAAAAATAGCGTCAACTGAAGAGGTTCAAGCAGGTTTCAATATTGTAGAAATTATGTTACTAGAATTGCAGAAGATACGGAAAAACAAGAAGAAGGGACGTAAACACAAGATCTGGTACGAAAATGGATTTCACGCAGAAAAGCTCTAGCAGCATCAAATAATTTACTGTCTGAGTTAGCCGATGAAGGCCATAAAGTATTTCTACTGCTTCTTATTTTACTTTTAAAAGTGGTAATATCAAATCCATTTACAAACCCGAACTCGGACATTACCTCAACACTTATCCTTATAGCATCATCCTGTTTATTCCTGTCTTTGTAACACAAAAGTTTGTGATTCCACAAACAGGGATGCTCTTCATAAACTTCCAAAAACTTTATAATATGTTCCATTTTTTAGATTTACTTGACATTTTAATTTTTTTTTTTGAAAACGACAAGTGAAAACGTTGGTATTTTTTTTTTGACACACTGTCGCACATGGCAAACTGGCGCCAAAAAGTAGACCTCCATTCTACTTTACTGGCGCATAGATAATTCGCACCAGTTAACTGGCGCCAGTTAATTTCCCAAGTTTCAACGCGTCAGAAAACTGGCGCCAGTCGACTAACGCCAATAAACAATGCATGTGGGAACGCCGCTTTACACTTTTTATGCAGTACTTTTTTCAGTGAGCAAGAAACTTTTTTGTTTCAGGGATTTCTGCCATATACTATCAGCGAACGAAACAAAGCTAAGACATCAAGGAAGTTTTTGAGAAAAACCGCGATACTCTGCGATGCATAGTTTTCAATATATCGTCACTTGAAGTTGAGAGTTTTACCGGCCGTGCACTACCCCGGGTAGCTTTGCTAGTTTTACGAAAAAAGCGAGTTTTTTTGACAAACAACATTATCTTGGTGATTTTCGCTAAAATATTTTCTCTAGAATAAAAAAAAATATATGAAATTATCTCAATTAGTTCTGGAGATATCGCGAGGTCTGTGTGAAAAAGTATGAAAATAGAATTTTGGCAAACTTATGACATTTTTCCATATAAAAATTGTTGGACCTATGAAAAAATGTTGTAATTGGCCACTTCAGGTGGCCATGGATCTATTCTATCGATCGATAAAGGTCTCATGTAGTTATACCTTGAAAAAAAAAATTGGAATATTTTTGCCACTTTTTCAGTCTACTAGTAACAATGTAGAATGCATAACACCAATCCTTCTGCAAAACTGTTTCAATCAACATTCGTTTACTCTCCACCTATCAGTCCCTATGATCAGTCCATATTTCCTTACCTGGTAAAACGTGTTTCATTATCACAGTAAGAATTGCATCCCTTGACCGGTTAGGTATATAAACTACAACCCCACGCTTGGTAGTAACGTCCACCAGTCCTAACACCCATACTTGGGCCACAATGCGTCGAAAATTATATTTTATTTTCGCTATCACACTTTCATCTATCTGAACGATGCGACCTGCACCACCGATACGGAATAGTTCTGGAAAGGTAATAGCTTCCAACTGACAATGTCTATGAAGAATCTGTAATGCTGGTGTATTGTTGATGCTCTAATTAACTAAAATAATATTTTAGAACACTGAAACTTCTCCTACAATAACGGCAGTGAAAGCAATACAACTACATACTTCTTCTAATAAGGCTACAATACCTTTTACAATTTCGCGTTGGACAACGCATGTTTCTCCTAAGAAGGCCCCATTGTTGTAGAAGGTTGATAAATGCACCATCGTCTGGATTTGTAAATAAACGGAATAACTCCTCGATACAATAAATATTACCATTCATATTTGAATATTTAAACAAAGCACATTAGGAAAAGACAATCAAATATGACCGTCAATTGTCAATTGAAGACGAGACGTGTGACAGACATACGTCACCACCTCCACATTCTCTGGCTATAGAGCGCATGCGTATTATTCAACCGTCCTATTAGGCAATACAACGACCCGCCAAAAAATAAATTCAATAAAGCGGCATAGGCCAAATATCTATCATCTGTGGGGATGTGTGTTTGTTTATGAACTACGCTTTATTGTTTTTTTTTTTTTTTTTTTTTTTTCAGCTTTTTTGCCCTAAATTGCGGTTATTGAGTGGTATGAAGTATGTGCTAAGCAGGTATTACACCAACAATTTCTTCACGAATTAATTCATCAAGTCGCTTGTTGAAGTGAAATTGACAAATGTAATACTAAACTTGGATGTCAAGTTATTCAGGAAATAGAACGTGCTCTAATTTTTCGTAAATTTTTGCGTGAATTCGGTAGTGCCAACTCAAAAAATTAATGCAAAGCGGCACAATGACAACGGATCAATGACAGCGGATAGCGGCATACCATTATTGCATACCATTTCTTAATTTGTCTATTTATTTCCCATTTTCGTTAATTTCGGTTCCGGAAAATGTGTTCAAAGGTGAGTTTGATGAATCCTATTTTTAAATGTTGCGAAATCTGTGATTTTATCAATTTATTTCATTTATTTTCAGGTAGGCCCATACATTTTTACCAGAGACCAAACGGCATATTTGATCGGCCTCTACCAGCAATATCCTCTGCTTTATGAAGCAGCAAATGAGAACTATAAAAATAAAACACGGCGAAATATGGCTCTAAAAGCAATTACGGAAGATTTTAATAAAAAATTTGTAATGGTCAATATCACTGTGGACGAAATTAGAAAAAAAATTCATAAGTTTCGAACCCAATTTTTTGTAGAGTTGGACAAAATAAAAAAAAGATTGGTGAGTGGAGCCGGAGCTGCAAATATCTACAACTCCAACCTTTGGTGTTTTAAATATCTGATATTTTTGATCACCTCCAATCCAATGAGGTCAAGCAAGTCAAATTTAAATATGGAATCAATTAACCAAGAAGACGAGGAGTCGAAATTGATATTTGATGAAACCATTGAAGGATAAAAACAATCCCCAATATCAAATTTAGCATATTGAATGTTTATTTCTTTAAGGTCCATTGGAACAGAAATGAGACAAATCAGAAGCCCTGTTCGATGTAGGCTTCTGAGGAGAAAGATATTGAACCTTATTCACGACACAATTGATGAAGAAGAAAAAGAATAAGTACAAATTTCTAACAAATTACTAGAATAGAATTTGGTTTCATTTTATAGAATAAATATGTATTTATAAACTTTTTTGGTATTCTCATTTCACATCAATAAGTCTCTTCATAAATTGAATGATTGTACCAGTGTGAACGAAAAAAAAAATTTTTATTGAAAAACACACTTGTTCGTTATGGCAAGTATATTATTATTTCATGGTGAATCCTTAAGTTCCTTCCCCAACGTTAAAAAAATTAACCTAACTTAAACAATATTTATTCATACTCGATTATATTGCCAAGGAACGGCCCCTTCATAGTCTTTGAACTCTTCGCGAACTAAGAGGCAAGCGTCCTTAGCTCTATTTCCACTCTGATAAGAGAGAGAGCAAACTTGAAAATGTAGTTGGCATCAATATCTTCATCCTGTATTGCATTGGACTGCTCGGCTTTCAAAAAATTGTGAAGCACACAACAAGCCAATGTTATTTCTTGAACTTTTTCAGCGCTTAAATATAGTTGTTAAAAATATCTTGAATCGATTTGCCAGAATACAAAAAGCATTTTCAACAACCCGTCTTCCTCGACTTAATCTATAATTAAAAATCCTTTCCGAGTCAGTCATATTCCTAAAAGGATATGGTTTCAAAATATGTTCGCTGAGTGGAAAAGCTGCATCTGCCAACATAACATAGGGAACAGGTTTATTTCTTCTTGGCAGATTTTTATCTTCAGGTAAATTTATATGATTTTGTGCGATAGCTTTTGCTAAAGTTGATTGCCTAAAAACCCCACCATCAGACAATCTATACTATGGGTGCCCTTATAGTTGAAGTATTTCGACCCATCAACTTTAGGAGCTCGACAAATAATGTGTTTTCCATCAATTGCGCCTATGAAGTTAGGGATATTCCATGTATTTTCAAACTCATTGGCAATATTAAGCCATTCAGAAGCTGTATTTGGAGCCTGGAAAAGAAATTACTATATAGATAGGTACCTATTATAATAATATACTGAGTGTCTCACTATGATTGGCAAGGTACCTACACCTCAAATTTTATAATGCTGTGGTTTATAGCTTCCATACTGTAGTACTTCGCCAACCTTCGTGAGACAAAGGCTATTATACTTGCCCTTGAGTAGTCATATTTAAGCACCCTATATATTGCCCGACAGACTTCTGGCGCAAATAAAGATATTGTTGACTCACTGACTCTGAAGCTATACATCAAGCTTCAGTATGTTTCCCCTGTAGCCAGAAATCTTAAGGTGATTATCAATTTATCCCTAGCCTTGATTGAGTCTCGAAATTTTGTATCTTGCTTTTCTATTGAAGGCTTCAGTAGCTCCAACAATTTATAGAAACTCTCTTTAGACAGCCTCAGAAACCGTTTAAATTGTTCGGGGTCCTCTTCAAAGTCTTTTTCAGTTAGTTTCAACCCTCCCTTGTGCTTATCTTCTAGCCAAGTCGTACCCACCATCTTTGTTGCATTGTCTCATTCTCTGGCCCTGATAGTAAGGGCAGATTTTTTTTATTAACATTAACTTTATTTCTTTGGCGTGAAATATAATTACTGAATATATTACTCATTTTTTCAAATTTTTGATTTTCAAATGGAAATTATAGCCTCAAATTGTGAATATTATTTTAAAGTTGGCAAGAGTGACATCTGATAGCTAAATTGTTAAAGAACTTCATGAAGTCCTTGAGAAGTGTAAAAGCAAAATGCGACCTTGAAAAAATTTGCCAATTAATTCCTGAATTTATTCGTGAAGAAATTGTTGGTGTAATACCTGCTTTATTTAAAAAAATCCTACGATATGTTTTGTAGCTGGTTGTGGAAATCATTTTTATTGATATAAAGGTAATTAATTATTATATATCCCCTTCACCTCTAATATGACAATATTGATTTTTTTCATGATTATGTAACTATTAATAAGAGTTTTTAATAAAAATTATTTGGCGGAATTGTCTCAATTAAAAAAAAAATGTTTCATTATTTTCTTTTTTAGGTGATTGCAGACTTACCCAAACTTACCGATAATAAACCGTCCGTCTAGTGCAATTTAGTCCTCGTAAGTTAGCATTTTATTCGAAAAATAAAATGCGCTCAAGGGACATTATACACTTACACCATAACATAATAAACTTCTTAAGATAAAGCTCTCTATCATAAAATACAGAAATTATTCTTCTCAAGCGATAGAAAAAAAATCACCTCAAAACACCACAAAATATACAGAAAACACTTGTACGATACAGAATGTCACGGTTTTTTGAAGGTAAATAATATTCCTTATGGCGCTATTTTCACTGTTTGACCTTGATCGATAGGATCGCCCTATTAAAACCCGACGCTTCGCACCTTGAAATAGAACCAATTTAATTTATAGATTTTTTTTGAAAACTAATATAATCCGCATATATTTATATTAAAATCGGTCCAAAAAGGCCAACTCCAACATTAGAAATGCAGCTTATAAGAAACTACGTGTTGCACTGAAGTGTTTTACCGCCAAACTGAGTCCGCCTTGTGTTCTAGGTCATCGATGAGCATATTGCAAAACTCATCGCGCCAACATGCTCCGGAATAACCCATTATTAGCACAACCTGCAAATAAAACTTCTTGTATCTAACATAATTTTATAATTATTCATTATACTCCGAGATCCGGCTGCAAATTTTTGGACCGATCGCGTAACCACTCGAAATTGCGAAACTACTGAAGTTTTGTATATAGACTTTTGAAAAATACCATGGTGCCAGTGAAGTTTTGGCCGAAAGAGCAATAAATTTTTTTATTTATTGCTCAATTTTTCAATATAGCTTATTTTCGAGGGTAACCAAAAAATCTCTGTTCCAGAATATGCGCGGCAATTATGCGATGCGAAAAATGTATTGGTGCCACCTCCCATTTGGCCGCGACGCCGCGGCACCAGCAGATGAAGGGGTAGTTTTTTTTAGCAAATTATCCCCATCAAGTAACCACTTGTTCGAGGTATCAAATGGAAGGTACTGATCTTCCCAATAAAAAAAGCGAATGGTACCACTTCAAATCCGGCCGCAAGTGCCTGGAACCAATGATTTTATGCGCAATTATCACGGGACGGTATCCCGATTACTTTCCAATTTTCAACCGAAACCTGCAGTATTAAGGTTGTAGAGAATTATGTTGCTGGAACTTTTTTTAGATGATTATTTCCGAACTAATCATCTAAAAAAATTTTGAAAATTGATAATTTTCAATAAATTCGGTGCAAAATAGGCCACAGGCAGGGGATTTCTATGTGTAGTTTTCATACTTCTACCGCTTTATCGTAATGTTTTTAGAGAGAAATTTGCCTTGAGCAATTAGCCTGTTCAAAACACGTGATTTTGACAAACAATATGGCCGGCAGAAGGCACACAAACCATGACCCCACAAGGCCATTATGTTAAATGATCCACATTGGAGGGTATTATAAAATTATTTTGACAGAAAATTAAAAATTACCTTTTGGAATCACTATGAAATTCAAGAAGTTCACCTTCAGTTTTTTGTAAAAACAGTTTTATAATACCCGCTCTTAATAATACAACACTACTATTTGCAAATACACTATTTCTAACAATAATAAAAACGACAGTTTCAAGTAATACAACGCAAATATATCACAATTAGTACCATTCAAAACTCATAACACCATTTAATAAAACATAAATAACGGTTTTGTGTGCCTCCTGGCGGCCATATTGATTTTAGTTTGACAGCATCCTGCGGATAATTTAATTCAGTTTTACTTTCTGAACCGTATAGTTGCTGGGTAAAATTACTACGCTCTTGTGCTCAATGATTTTGTTAATGAAAATGAATAAGTGTTTCATATGTGAAAAAAGTGACACCGAGGTCAAGAAGTTTTCGGATTTGGATGGAGTGAAGAAAAAATGCATATATATCATCAAGTATCGAAAACTGAAGCATTATTTGTACGTAGTACATGTACAAATTTCGCAAGAATTGCCAGACAATATCGGATATCACGAGACCTGTTATAGAAAAATTCGAATTGTGAAGGCAAAGCAAAGAGAAGAGTACGAGAAACTTTTCACAGAAAATGCTGTACGTTTGCAGCCAGAAATGTTGAATGCTTCTGTTGATGATGCTCCACTGATTCCAGACCAGATTTCCGAAACCGCCAGGACGCAAAAATGCTCAACAAGATGACGAAAAAACGCTTATTTTAAGCGATTTTTTTTTTATACTGCACTAGAATTTTTTATACCATAATTCAATTTTTTCTATTCGATCGACTCAACTTCGAATTTGAATTTCACGTGATAATTGCGCATAAAATCATTGGTGCCAAGCACTTCCGGCCGGATTTGAAATGGCACAATTCGGTTTTTTTATTGGAAAAATCAGTACCTTTCATTTGATACCTCGATCAAGTGATTACGTGATGGGGATCATTTGCTGAAATAAACTACCCCTTCACATACTGGTGCCGCGCGGCCAAATGGGAGGTGGCACCAATACATTTTTCGCATCGCATAAATGCCGCGCATATACCGGAACAGGGATTTTTTGGTTACCCTCCAAAATAAGCAATGTCGAAAAATTGAGCAATAAATAATTTTTTTTATTGCTCTTTCGGCCAAAACTTCACTGCCACCATGGCATTTTTCAAAAGTCTTTATACAAAACCGGATCTGGGACTATTAGCATACCTTCACTGCAAGATAATTGGCATCGGGAGCATCGGCATCGGGAGCCTCACTGATAAATTTTTCTACCTCAAGATATACTATACAAAGAACATACCTTCAAGTACAAATATGGCATGAAAAACCTAAAAAACCCGACCAATGGGGCTGGGAGAAAATTAACCTATACATGGTGTATCAGGTATGAGTACAAATATTTTAACATGAGATAATATAGCCCATTTCAAGCTAAAACTGTCCTATTAACCATGGGTCAATTGTTAATATTTTTGAAGTTACCGCAGAATTTAAATTTAGAAAAACTCTCATGTAATGGCCATTAATACACTCGCATGTTATATACGAAACTTGCCTGCGGCTCGTTTCGTATCCTACAACATGCTCGTGTATTAATGGCTATCATTACATGATCATTGCATAATATACTATTTTCGAAATATCACTTCAAATAAAGTTAAGAAAAAATTAGAACTAATTTTGCAAAATTTCGGTTTTTTCCGGATATCTCCGGAAGTATTCGTAATATCCCAAATATAAAAGCGGCATTTTGTTAAGCATCAAATTACGCAACTTTGCCCCAATTCAACCAACCCTGTATTTCTCACTGTTTCCGAGATCCCAATGATGTGGCTCGAATTTGAAACACTCTGTACATGTACCTGAAATTAAAAAAATATATAACATAGGTAAATAGGTAGGCATACAAAAGTGAGGTGGAAGGGATATAAATGGGTCTTTCCCACTCAACTGAATTTAAGTATTTCATTCATACGGTTTGGAAGCTTATCCGATAAAATACTTAAAGGGCTATGTGGTTCATTTTTAAAAAAAAATTATGAGGGAGATATTAAAGGGAAAAATGGTAATATTTGAATTAGTCCGCCAGATTTTGCACCAATCAGAACGCGCTTAGTTGCCCGATTTACAGGCCGAAGCTGTTCCCTATCGACATGTTTTCTTTCTAGTTGAATGAACAAGATAGAACAGGAAAAAAAATATCGACATAAATGCGGTTTATCGATTTCGATTCCAGTCTATTCATTTGACAATTGAATTCTAACCTAAAAGGGTACCTTTTGTGAATAAAACATTTCCATTTTCGTTTTGTGCTTTCCGAGGTGCTTTTTATTGTAGTTTTCAAAGAGTGAAGACTGTTGTGTTAAAATCAATGTTAAAATTGAAAGTTGTGGAACAGAAATTCGAAATTGGAAAGGTGAGATTTATTTTGTGTTATGTTTCACCAACAGAACTATATTGTCCAAAGTAGGTTCCTACCTACTTCTACTAAGGTTTATTTTGGTTTTTAGATTAGCAAAAGCAAAAACAGAATAATTATAATAATAGTTTATTTATTAGCTTTAGGCTACATACAAAAACAATCTCTTCTACATTGAGAGACCACAAAAAATATAACATCAATATAATAATATAATTCAATAAAATAACAATTCAATAAGATGACATAACAATTTACAGATATTTAAAATTTGGACACAACATATTCCCTCAACAAAGATTTAAAGTTATTAGAGTTATCACAGTTTTTTATATTATTTGGCATTTTATTATATTCGGAGAGTCCTCTATACAGAATAGAATTTGACATTTGGTTTGAGCAATACCTATCGATT
Source organism: Ceutorhynchus assimilis (assembly GCA_917834065.1). Taxonomy (NCBI): domain Eukaryota; kingdom Metazoa; phylum Arthropoda; class Insecta; order Coleoptera; family Curculionidae; genus Ceutorhynchus; species Ceutorhynchus assimilis. Next base: position 17,857,917 of record OU892283.1, read on the forward strand.
AGGATAAAATCATCACAGTTTCTTGTTTGGTAATTATGGACATTTTTAAAATACTTTACTTTATCACAGACATATTCAGGTAGCAGCCTATTTCTTATTTTGTACAAAAAGACATTCACATCATAAATAATTCCTTGCCTAACCGACATAATATTCACAACATTCAACATTACGTTTACAGGAGTGTATCTGTTACATTTTAAAATTGTTCTTTTGAATTACTTGAAATTCATTTATCTTAAAGTTAGGTAAGTTATAAAATAGTGTAGAGCTAAAGTTTAGGCGGGGTGCTGCAATGCAGTTGTACAGGGTGCTGCAATTTGGAGTGTTTCAATAGGAAAAACACACTTCCAGACCAGAAAGAGGAAAATTGACTTAAACGTCATGGGATCGATTTTTGTGAAACGTCAATTGTCAAAAACTGTATCACGATATCTTCAATGGTACCATTGATACAGGGTGATTTTCGATTTTTCCCTATTATGAAAAATGGCTATAAGTTTTTTATTTATCAATTTTTTTTATTTCTGTAAAAACATTATGGGGACACTTTTTCGAGCACAATCCAGTGGCGGACTCAGTTTTTTTCTATATCGTTCCAATTTCGAGATACCGACCAAATTCTGATATTTTCAAATGAAACACCCCAAATATTAACAGCTCATTGGATAGCTCTGTTTTTGCTGATTTCAATGATATAAAGTTCGATAGGTTTATCTCTAACAGTTTTCGAGAAAAAAAATTATATCTGTTTTTGTCGTAAGGACCAATGTGTTAGAAAAGGATTTTATATGTGTAAGGAAAAAGAGGAAGGTCTCTTTCTAACACATTGTTTCTTATGACTGAAACATATAAAAAAAAATTCTCGAAAACTGTTAGAGATAAATCTATCGAAGTTTATACCATTGAAATCAGTAAAAACAGAGCTATCCAATGAGCTATTAATATATAGGGTGTTTCATTTGAAAATATCGGAGTTTGGTCGATATTTCGAAATCGGAACAATATAGAAAAAAACTGAGTCCGCCACTGGATTGTGCTCAAGAAAGTGTCTCCATAATGTTTTTACAGAAATAAAAAAAAATTGACAAATAAAAAACTTATAGCCATTTTTCATAATAGGGCAAAATCGAAAATCGCCCTGTATTAATGGTACCATTGAAGATATCGCGATGCGGTTTTTGACATTCGACGTTTCTCGAAAATCAATCCCATGACATCTAAGTCAATTTTCGTCTATCTGGTCTGGAAGCGTGTTTTTCCTGTTAAAACACTCCAAATTGCAGCACCCTGTACATAAGGTACTTGGTATACATAGAAAGATTATTGCCAACTCTGTAAATGAACCCTACTCTTTGAGAAAATTTCCTCATGATATAATCAGCATGCTGGAAAGCTTAGTTCGGAATCCAAAATGACACCAAGATATTTTATTTTATTTTCATGTAGTAACCTTTCACTATTTATTTCAATATTTATGTTTTCTAAATTAATACTAGCCAATTTCTGTTTTTCCCCAAATATACAAAACTTAGATTTAGAAGTATTAATGCTCAATTTATTTTTGCACAACCATTCAAATAATCGATTCAGATCATTGTTAATAGTGAGTTTCATTTGGTTCAGATCATTACCAACAATATATAACATTGTATCATCTGCAAACAATTCAATATTACTACCATCAATTACGTTAACAATGTCATTGACATACATTAAAAACAATGAGGGCCCTAACACAGTTCCCTGAGGCACTCCGTAGGTTGTATTGAACAAACCAGACACCTTATTCTTATATCTAACTTTTTGAGTTCTATTAGACAGATATGATTTGAACCAATTTAAAACCTTATCCCCCATTCCTAATTTTTCCATTTTTTCCAACAATGTCAATCTATCTATAGTTTCAAAAGCTCTCCTAAAGTCTAGAAACACAGCCAAAACAAAATTATTACTATCAACAGCTTTGAGGAAATTATCACACATATTAATTATCACAGACTCACACGAATGTTTTTTACGGAAACCAGACTGATTAGATACTAAAATATTGTTATTTACTTAGTATTGGACTGCAAAGCTTGCATTTCCAAGTGGTTTTTTTCATATGGAACCCTCTAAGGTCAATATTTTCACATTTCCCGTGGTAGCACTGATTGCAAACTGTACACTGAATCACTGTTTTAATATCTTCGAAGAGTTCTTTACACGAAAAACACTTATTTATATCGGGACTGTTCACTGCATCAACAATATCATGATCCGCCATCATGTGATAATATAGTCAATACTGTTAGCTATGTACAACTGAAGACTAAAAAGATAAAGCCAACATTGTACCTACTGTTCAGTGTAGAACTGTAGAAGAACCCCAGAACACAAAAGTACATAAGAGCAAATAGGAGTCACGGCTGATGAAGCAAATAATAGCATTGTGAGCTGAAAATATAGGTAAAGATTGTGTTGATAGAGAACTCCATTGGGCCCCAAAAACGAAAATCTCACTTGTATGTATGTGTAGGTACTTACATACAATTTTTTTACTACTACATTGTTATACATATTTTATTATTGTTGTTGAAACTTTTAAAATGAAGTTTCTGTAAATAAATAAATTGAAAGTTAATTGTATCATATTATCATTGAAGTGAGTAGGATTAGGTGATTTCTGTACACATTATTATATAAATTGATACCTAGGTATATGTATATTTAATTTGTAATGTATATTGTACCTATAAACCTGGAAGCATTATCAATTTTAATAAACCCTTAAACAAAATTAAATGGTATATATGTTGTTATTTTTTTTGTTAATAGTTACATGTTTCTTCATCAGATTTAAAATTATAATGTGGAGTACTTAATTATTAGTCCAACCACCACAGTTTAAGCTGGATTTATAGTGTCGGTATCAGTAACAGTAGCAGTAACAGTAAAATATTAAAACATGGCCGACCGTAAAACCACTTAACAAACTTATCAGTAAAACTTAAGAAATGGATATTTCCATATCAGTTCCTAAGTTTTAAGTAACTGTTACTGCTACTGACACTATAAATTCAGCTTTAACCCTCGGGGGTCTCAGGGCCAAGCAAATTCGGAATTGCTACATTTTGTGTTTAGCACAAAATTATAGGAGACGCCCCAATAAAAACCGAGAATTCAGGTAAATGGGTTCTAGGAAATGGCACAATTTTAGTTAATTAGGTACATTCCAGCTATATATTTTTAAATAAATAAAATAAAATTACACTCTTTACATTTCAAAAATAAGGTTAAATTCATAGAGAATCGAGCAAGATCGATGGGTTATCGATATCGAATTCTTGAGAGTTGAGAACACAATTCGTAGAATCAGCAACCGCATGGCAACACTTGAAGAAAGCAGCCAATAGAAAATCTAGGCGCGTGACGTCACCATCCTAAGAATTTTGAATTTCAATTAAAAATTTAAGGCCTTTCCCGGTACCAAAAAAATCCGAAAAAAATATTTCTGGGCTTTATTTTGATTACCCTTTCAAATAAGCAAATAAAAAAAAATCGTGGGAAAGACCCATTCTAAACTAAACTTTATAGGTACAAACGTATTGTATCTAATAAGGCCAGTGCACTTTTTTGCTTAATATTGAATCCCATTTTCAAAAATTACAATATTATTAAAAAAAAAATCTAAAATGCAAATCAAAAACTATTGCAAGGGTTCCTAGCAACTCGACATATCTCGAAAAATGGCCAGCCACATATTTCATATGTCACCTTATAAGTTTGAGGCTGCAACTCAATTAGCTTATACAGTGACCGCCAAAAAGTTTGCAACAAATGGGAAAATATTTTATTATTAAAATATCAAAAAGAATGTTACGTGGGATCAATTCAGCATACCTATCAACAAAAAAAAGCACTGTGACAGATGTCATGTGACCACAGTTATGGCGGGAAATTTAAAAAGTTCGCCTCAAATATGTAAAAAGTGGGGTTAAATGACCAGAAATCGAAAAATTGTAGAGAGAAAAGTGGTTCAGAATTCGATTTTACGTCTGTGTCAATTTTTGAAAAGGGATTTTTAATAAGTATCAATTTTTTGGTCTGTTTTCTGGTAATTTGGAGAATATTAAAAACGTTTCGGAAAAATATGGTTTAATTAAATTTAGAAAAGAGGTATTGGATCATTTAGAAAGATTTTATCTCAGAATTTTATGATAATTCCAAATTTGTTATTCCAAATTTTTGTTTTCTGGAGGTCATTGCATCATGCTGAATCGATCCCACATAACATTCTCTTTGATATCTTAATAATAAAATATTTTCTCATTTGTTGCAAACTTTTTCGCGGTCACTGTATACATGTTTATAAAGTAAATGGAGCGATTGTAATTTGTTAACGGACATTTATGTATTGAGAAAGCTACAGAGTAAGTACCGAATAACATCTTTGCTAGATTTCTAGTTACAGACTTTTTTTATCAATTTAACATGTTCCTTATAAGGCCATCATACGGAAAATGTTCAATTGGCCTGATATCATAGTGTTTTTTTAAAAGAATGTGTCACACCTGAGTGATGTTTTTTGAAGTGCTGGAGTCTAACCAAGCAAGAGCGATTCATTTGTCCTAGTTGTATGTAGACCTATTTGGATCACCATCCCAGGACTTCGATTTTTTTTTTTTTTTTTCAGGAATGCAGCAAACGTATAAGTTCTATTTTGTGTTCTATTTATTGAATAATGATATTTTTATAAAACATTGTATTTATTTCAAACATTTTCAGTGGTGGCCTTATTAGGAGCATAATGATCCAAATAAGGCCAATGGTAAGCGTCTTTGTTTTATACAAAAACCACCACTTATATGAAAAAATAAATAAATTGGAGTTATTATTCAAGTAATAGAAGCGAAACACTTCACATATAAGCTCGTGATCTTTGTTGGGTTCGGTGGATAATGTTAGGAAAAAATAGAACTTCTAAAGGCCGAAACTCACTAGCAACACGCCACGTCATGCTTCGCCACACCACGCCATGTGACGAAAATGTATGCGTATATTCTTCCATTTATTTATATGTGCTGCGTACACACTTGCCATACGCGATACCACGCCATGGCATGCCATGCCATCCGTCCATTTGCACACAAACTGTCCCACGTGAACCTGTGTCACATGGCGTGGCGTGTTGCTACTGGGTTTCGGCCTTTAATGTGGCCTTATTTGGAACAGGTACCTTACATATAAAAAATAGAAAAAAAATAAATAAAAAAAAGTAGTACATAAATCTAAATTCTACTCATTTTTAAACAAAAAAATTAATTTTGTATTTATACTTCTCTCTCTTTTCTTTACCCCTTGCTCCATTTTCTTGAATGCTTCATGATGAATCCTCAAGCAGAAGTAATTTAATTAAATGATTGCGATGGCAGTTCATAGAATTCTCATCATGAAAACGTTCTTCGAAGTAGGCAAGTTTCTTATTGTGTTGAGAACTAAAATATCAGAAATTTTTTAAATATTTTTGTTGAAGATATTGTTGGTTTTCATAAAAAATCTAAAAAAAATTTTCTCCATCTTCACAAACGTTGACAACAAATTCAGACGCTTTTTTCAATTTCCCGAACGTTTTCCTCAATTGTAGTTACTCAGTGTTTTGCTGGTTTTCAATAAATCTAAACTTTTCAAACATGTTACACAAGATTTTAATTTTTTACTACAAATCCAGAAATATAACCAACAATATCTTCAATAAAAAGTATCACATCCCATGATAGACAGTTAAGGAAATCATATTCTTCATTTTTTTTATTGATCTTTTCTGATAGTTTCAAATAATCATCCCCCTCTTCTAAATTATCTCCGTTTTTAGTTTTGTAAAATTATTTGTGCCACAAGTCAGAATTGTAATCTCTGTATTTGAAACGTTTCCTGTGCTAGGACCAGAAATTTCTGATCTGACAAGAAGGCGTTTATATGACGCCTCAAACTGACTAGCAGTATATTATTGAATCCAGCTTTGCTTCTAATTGCTCCAAAAAAAGCTCTGGATGGTTTTGAGAAAGCTGAAATGTACTTATATATTTTAAAAGTTTTTTTATTTTTCACATAAGTTCCATGAAGTGACTTTAGACTCTCTATGCAGATTAGAAATCCCAAGAAACCAGTTTTTCTCTGCGATTTTAATATTGAAACGTTATTGATTTTCAATCCAAAAATGTAGTCTTTTATTTCCTCTAAATATGGAAAAAATAAGTTTTCATTAACTTCTTATAATGGCCTCTTGAACTTATATTTTGCAAACGTGCACCTGGAATTAAAAATATCATAAAGGTCATTAAATTTCCTGATCAACTCTGCAGTTAGACCTGCATCCCGAAATAGATCCTCTGAGAAAAACATGAGAGCATCTGCTACACTTCCGTTGCTGCATGTAGATCCTTTAAATTCTGTCTTTCCACAAGATTTTTCACATAATCCCAATTGATTGATTGATCTCTGGAATTTGTAATACCTTTGATGGAGGCGAAGCAATTCTTGATAAGCTTTATCATGCGGTAAGGATCCGGCATGATAAAAACATCTTCTTTTATTACAGGATATGGAAAGCTTGTTTCCAGATTATTAGCATCACTGAAATCTGCTCCAAGTTTTTGAGCCATGCTGATGTTTGAGGCTGCTCCATTGAATGTAAGAGATGTTACTTTTACACCTGACTCAGCAACAAACTCCTAACATCTATTAACCAGGTGTGCCTTTTCACTCGTCACAAGTCCATTTGTGAAAAAATATCTAAAAGGAATTTTTCATCCCTCATTCAAGCACACTAGCATAAACACTAATGGCTCTCTAGCTTCTGGTAGCTCATCGGATTCGATATTGCTTCCTATGTTTACATATCCTGTAAACTGGGAGCTATTCCTCTTCTCCTAATAGACATCTCATCCATCACCAAATTGCATATCGCGGCTGAGCTGGCAATATCTCCTATCTCGCATTTTTACGATTTTGAGCTTTATTGTGATATAGATACAGATGCACGTTCCGCAACCGTTAGTAAACATCTCCTATTGGCCAAAAATCTCGTTTGTTTGAAAATTCGGCCTTGAAATTTCTCCTATTAAAATGCTGCCCAAAAACAGTATTGCAATATCTCCTATTACACAGTTGTATTTGAGGCAAGTTGTTGTGTGTGTCGTGCTCCCGAATTTTCCTATTTTTGAAGCTAATAGTGGCTTAGGCGGTAAGTTTTGAGTTATTATACTTTTAACCTAAGTCTTCTCATTATGAAATTTAATTCCAATATTGAAAAATAGAAAGATTATTGCCATAATAGCCTTATAAGGTTTTTCTTTTAGATAGGAGTTTTTGCCTCGAAAAATATCTAAGAATATTGTGCAAATAGGAGGTTTTGTCAGAATGACTTCACGAGGCAAGAAAATTTTAGCTATGATAACTACCAACCAAAAATCCAAAAGTGATATTGATAATAATGAATTTAATAAGACTGATGAACAAACCAAGAATACTAATGATAATAGAGAAAATAAGACTTATAATGAAACTAACTGTGATAATATTAACGTCATTGAACCTACCGAAAGTACAAAAAAAATAAAATTTGATATTGAAAATCTACCGGTGGTGATGCTAGATGGACAGAATGAGCTTGAGAATTCTAAAGAAGATAATGAAGAAAACAATCTTGTTTCCCTGTGCTTTGATAGCCTGTTGGAGGATAACGCTACAGTATCGCTTGAAGAGGAATCTCATATGTATGAGCTAGATGAAAATGGTGTGCTGATTAATCAAACTCTGCTAAATCTTTTGGAAATATCGATCAATTCAGAACTTGAACAATCAACAAATATATATAATATATAATCTAGAAAGATCTGAAGTAATGAATGATTTGCTTGATAACAATGAAACTGGCAGTGAATCAGTGAGGAGTAGCTCACTAGAAAAAAACGATGGTAATTATTTGATTCAGCATTAAAATCTACAAAAGTATACTGACCTATTTTTTGTGTTTTAGGAGTCGTAGAACAGAATTACCAATCAACCTATGATAATGAAAAAGATAACGATTCAGACTACCAACCCGAATCGGAAATCAACAATAATAGTTCCGATTCGGAGGATTCGGAGATGATTGATCGAACAGAAAATGCCAATTTAGATGCAGAAATTGGGAATCAAGAAGAAAATAATAAGGCGCGTAAAAGAAGATTAGTTGCCAATTCGGAAGAGTGGAAAAGAAATAAAAATAAAAAACTAAGGCTAGAAGGAAAACCTTATCTCGGTTTTAGCAAGAAGAAAGGAGAGAAAATGAAGCAGGATACTCAAAGGGTTGAACGAAGATTGAAAGAAACATGCAAATCTACAAAATGAAAAAAAAGTACTAAGAGATTTTGTCAACAATTTACAGAAGAAACACGACAACAAATTTTTAGTAAATTTTGGAACGAAACGGATTGGGGTCAAAGAAAGGTTTTTGTAGGTATCTTCGAATGTAATCAAACAAAATACTGCACGGGGTAGAGAAGCATCGCGAAGACAGGGTACATACTTATATTATTTGAATTCAGGAGACAAAAGACTTCAAGTTTGTAGGCAAATGTTCATAAAAACTTTAGACCTAGGATATAAAACTATCCAAGATTGGGTAAGTAAGGGTACATTTGGCATGGGTTCCGAATCTTCCAGGAACACCAACTATAAGAGGGATAAATACGCTAATCAGTACAAAAATCTAAATACATTTTTTGAGCAGTTACCTAAGTTGCCAGAACATTACTGTAGAAAAGATACCTCAAAACTCTACCTAGAGCAATCCTTCCAGACCTTCACTGATCTTTATAAAGCTTACACAGACTATTGCACAGAAGTCGATGCTGGTCAGCCTCTCAACAGAAAAATTTTCAGAAAAGCGTTTAAAGAGAAAAACCTCTCTATATTTTCACCTAAGAAGGATCAGTGCAATACTTGCTTTTCTTATAAATATAATAACATTCAGGAGTCAAAGTGGAAAACACACACATGAAAATAAAAATAAAGCTAGGGAAGAAAAAATCAAAGACAAAAAGTTAGCAGAAGAGGGTAAATGTATTGTTTTGACAATGGATTTGCAAGCGGTTAAGTTGTCGCCTTATGTTCCTGCAGGAAAACTATACTTCAAGACAAAATTATGCTGTCATAATTTCACTATCTATGATCTTGCCACAAGGGGCGTCACATGCTATTGGTTTTCTGAAGATCAGAAGAGTGACTTATGTGCATCTACGTTTACAACGTGTATTATTGATCATTTAGAATCCAAATGCATAACAGAATCCAAAGTACCAATTATCATCTACTCCGACGGATGTGGTTTTCAAAACCGAAACAAAGTGTTGGCGAATGCTTTGCTGAACTTGGCAATGAAACATGAAGTTACCATTTACCAAAAGTCTCTTGAACCGGGGCATACCCAAATGGAATGTGACTCGGTTCATAGCCTAATTGAGCGTAAATTAAAAAAAACAGAGAAATTCACTTACCAAGTGATTATTGCTTAGTGTCAAGAGAATGTAGGGTTACTCCTAGACCTTATGATGTAAAGTTGCTGGAATTTAATTTCTTTAAAAACTATGCAGAAACTAAAAAAAAAAAATATTTAAGATACACTTCTCTCAGACCTGGCAAAAGAGCCTATAATAAGCCAGTAATAAATGACATAAGATGTATCAGATACACTGCGCTGCCAACTCCTGAAATAACTGTTAAGCTTTCCTTTGAAGAACCCTATATAAGTCTGCCAGTTAGGCCCAAATCGATCCCAGTTATTGATTCATACCCACCCCTGTTAAGTGCACCTAGCAAAATTAAAAAATCTAAATGGGAACATCTACAGGAACTTAAATCGGTACTGCCTAAAGACACTCATGTATTTTATGACAATATTTTGCATACCAAATAAGATGTAGTTTTTGTTGTTGTGTTGTGTTAATCTTAGTTTGTTTTACTGAATTTGAATGTTTTTTTATTTTGTGTTAATCTCAGTTTATTTTACTGAATTTGGATATTTTGTTTTTTTGTATCTATGTACCTACTTTTGAATATTTTTTCTATTTCTTAGAATTTTTAGAAATGCAATCCTGAGTTACTTTTGAAAATAATAAAACTAATGTAAGCTCAATTATTCCTTCATTTCAATAACTCCCTTTATAGCAAAAATCGAGAGCATAATGTCCTATATTCCAACTTTATAAAAGCAATCGCTCCTAAGTGCATTTAAAACCAATGGTGTTACAATTTTTTCTCAACTATCATAAAAATCTTGTTCTTGTGTACTATTTTATCATCATTCCAAATAAAAAAGCAATCTAGCAAGCCATTCCAGAGTTACATAGTTTTTATGACGTCCTGGAAAGTGAGGCAAGATAACATAGGAGGTATTGCCAGCTCACTCGCGATATAATGTTTTTGGTTGCATCTGTAGTCTTTAGTTTAAGAGCAACAAGAGCTTTATTTGTGAATCCCGGTTTGCCATCCACGACTCTACACCAATGGGATATTCTATTCAGATCAGGTAACGACTTAATAAAGGTCCGTCTGACAAAGTTATATTCCCTATGCCCTAGGGGGATAAAATGCTAGAGTCAGAGCAAAGGATCGGAGGTCAGGTCCATATTTTTCAGTGGTAGTACCCTTTTTACTTTTTTTAAACTTTTAGCATCCGATTGACGATAGCAAAAGCTGAACCATCCAGGGACGCCTGAAATGAAATATTTTATTTTTGATATAATGTTGAACATTTTACAAAAATTTAAGTCTCGTGACTAGCCTGTGATTTGCAGTCTGATTACTTGATGAGATTTTATAAATTAATATTATTGTTAGTCGGTAAATAATGTGTTAGCCTGTATATAATCTCAGGGGAGCGCTAATCTTGGATATTTTAGAAGACGATCAGGACGAGAGAACTGAGGTCGCAAAGAGTTTGTCCTTTTCAGAACAGGTTATCCCCAGATTCAATGACAGACAGTTTCAGTCCCATTTCCGGTAGGTTTAAAATCCCATCCCAGTACCTCTTTGGTGCAACGATATCTTCCCTTTGAGAAATAGCCATAGTAAGAGTTTATAATCTAGTGTTGGTGGCAAAATTTCATTTCATCATTGAATAGGTCCACACGCAAAATTATATCTTCATACTAGCGTCTTAATGAGAGGGATTGTCCTGTCCGCATTTTGAACTACAGGATTTCTTTCAAATGACACAATTTTCCAAATTCTTCCATATTTTTTGTACCTCTTGGGTGTTAATGGTTTCATAGACTCCTCAACAAAACTCTGTGGCTATAGTTTTCTAATGTGAATATTCTCTTTATTTTAGTATGAACCCAGCCACATTTCAGTTTTTGTTAGGAACCCTACATTCGATTTTACCAGAAGCTGGCCCCAATCTAGGACGTCCACAAATTCTTTTGGAAAAACAATTGTTCATAATAGTCTGGTACCTGTCAAATTTAGAATGTATACGGTATGTAAAAATTTAATGTTTGAACCTTGGATTATATATAGTTAGCACTAAAAGATGAGTAATAAACTCCCAAATATGGTACAAAGATCTCTCTCCAAATATTTTGATTTTGTCTCTCTTACTTTGTTTACGCTGGTTTTCTATAGTACGATTTCCAAAAAACCGTTTAGATTTTGGATCTTTAGACATCTCTCTCTAAGGCAATATATAAACGAAAAGAACACTATACAAGTCTAGCTAAACAGAGTATATTGTTTGGGTGGTTCCCAATAAAAACCGATTTCCGTACCAGCGTAAATGTCAATATATATTATTGTGTGTTTATTTTATCGACTTTTTTGGGTGTTTCACTGCTTTAAAGTGGAATTGTTTAAAAATTTATCATTTACATGTTTATACATTTCATGAAAGTTTCTTATTCAGGCTTCAAAATGACTAATAAGTGTGCAGTGTGTCAGAAAAGAGGAAAACCAGCGGATTGTTTATCATTTCACCCGTTAGTAAACAAAACTTATGACATCGACATGATTGAAGGGGGAAAAAAACAGTGTCGGAGGTGCATGTAGGCCACAAAAATACAACATGGTACATATTTTAATTTTGTATTTCTATTTAACACTATTTTTTAGTATCCGGATAATTTATGATATGGGAAAAACATGGTTAGGAGCATTAAATTTAAAATCCAGCTCAGTAAGCAAATGGACGTATGTTTGTGCAGACCATTTTAGCAGTGGAGACTATAGATTTTCAAAAACTAATGCTAAAATTTTTAAAGTCCCTACTGTTCCTGTTGTTGCAAGCACCAGCGGTTCTAGAGTACTGTCCAGGTTGAGGAGTACTTGTCGAGGTACTCATTCATGTTTAAGTATGCAAAAAAAAATTCATTAATTTTGATTTTTGAAGAATGTATATTCGTGATTTGTTTGAACCCCTCAATTAGGAATTAAACGTATTGGAATAATCTTTATTAATGGTGTTATGTCCACCATTCAATTGAATAAAACCAAAAGTTTGTCAACTTTCAAAAAGGGATGAAGCTTGGCTCAATTTGGAACTTGTCGGGAGCAAGAAATTAATTTTCATTTGGATTAATTTATCAACATACTCTGTCAACAAATGAACCAAATTATTGGTTGGCCAAATAGTGGTTTGGTCTGCCTCTACTTTGACTACTAAACAGTGGTTAGTAGGTACTAGGTACTAAGTTCATACATCATACATGGCGTCCTTAATGGTGACAATAATATCATTCTGATGCTATAGTCAACTTAACAAATATAGGTACTCATAGTACTTTTCGTAAGTATTCAATGGGTGATATGAATAAAAACGAAATAGGTACCTACTACTACTACAAGTATTAGTAGGTATAATCTACTTAGTATTCATGTCAAAAAGAAGGATTTACTAACTTCCGGTAGTTTCGAAATGTAGTATCTACTTCGTTTTTAAAGTAAATACTACGGAGAATCTACTAATACTTGTAGTAGTAGCAGATACTTCGTTTTTATTCATACCACCCAATATTCACTTGAAAGTTCAGTGCATTATATTTTCAGTATTTGCATTATTGATCAATTTGCTTTAAGTATATTTTTGTTGTCAGTAGCTACCTCAACTCTTGTAATATTATTATTGATATTTTGAATAAACATTGTTTTTTTATGGTACTGTTGTTAAATTATCACAAAGCTACCCTTTTTTGATACAAATCCCTAAAAAATGAAAAGAAAAAAAAATCTAACGAAATATTAGGTCTGTTTCTGCAGAAATCACAAACCAGTCAGAGTGACAGTTTTCTGACTGCTTCTGACTGTTTTCAACCAATGAAATTCGCTCTGACTGGTTTGTGATTTCTGCAGAAACAGACCTATTGTTTTGGTCCCATCTCATGTTTTTTTTTTTTTGGAAACAGTCCAGTTTGCTTTCAGTTTACGTGCTCGAATTTATCATTTTTAAAACTACCTTTTTCTGAAATTAAATATATATTTCAAAAAATGATTTTTTTATGGGTGCGCTTATGGGAGCCTTTGCTTCTAATGAAATACCTCTACGTATTTCTTGGGAATACGTAGAGATTCTTAACACATGTTTGTGCCACCTTGCTCCAATGATTTTAGATAGGGCGTTACCTATCTTGTCACGTTAGTAGATATTAAATCTATGGTTTGAACAATTTGGCTATGCAAAATCTCGCGTCAAATTCATAGAAATCATTGATTTGATTTTCCCTATTTAGTACAAGATTGTCAGCAACCAAAATTTAGATAGTAAATTAAATTTGAAATAAAAACATAGGTACGTATTTACATAATCAGAAGACAAAAAGTTTGAATTACTTGAATTTTAGCTCATTCGCGGATCGTTTTCGCGTGTACCAAATCTACCTACAACCTGGGAGAGCATGGACAGAATTTTGAGACAGGTTATTGGTTCAAATTTATAGCAAGGCCAACTGAAGAAAAGGCAGCAGCAACAGCAGCAGCTTTTCAGAAGATGAGTGGTTTTCCAGGTAAAGATATTTTCCATGTCATGTCACTTTATTAAGTTGATTTTTAGGAGTCCTTGGAGTCATTGATGAGTACTATATTAAAATTTCACCACCACAAGAGCATCCAAATTCCTATTACAACAGGAAAAAGTTCCATTCTATTCTATTGCAGGACGTTTGAGATGGAAAAAAAATATATTGATGTTTTCACAGGGATACCAGGCTCCTGCCACAATATGCATTTGAAGATTCGAATTGTTTGACAACCAAATGTTTCCAAACAATACCCACCTCATTGGGAACCTAGCTTGTATGCTCCAAAGGCAACTACTGGTGGGGTTCAAAGACAATGGGAAATTAACGGACAGACAAAAAAACTACAAGAAAAAATTAAACAAAATAAGAGTTTTAATTGAAAACACAATTGCTCTACTAAAAGGACGATTCCGCAGGCTCAAGTTTTTTGAGACAATAAGGCTAGACCTAATTGTTCTCATTATAGTTGTTAGCTGCATACTGCATAATATTTGCAAGATGAATGATGACATACCAGGTGACATAGATATAAAGAGAAGTGGAAGAAGTTACAAGGGGTCAACCTGAACTTTTACCATTCAATAGGGTTACAATAGCAGTTGAACAAGCTTCCGACAAAGTCTGGCATGATTAACTGATTCACAAAACCAGCTGTCAACAAGCAAAAACTTGTAAACTGGTTCAGAATTATTTGACACGTAGAATCTTCAGTAAGAGAATCAATAAACATCATCCAACAATTCCAACAATTAGAGAACGGGAAGCCGCTGTTCTACAATAATTATCAATGATTGCATCACGACTTTTCGGAAAGACAGATTGGTTTCAAGAAGTCAAATCTTCGCAAGAACAATTGAATAGGTACCACAATTACTTAGGAATATTGAGAGTAGAGTTGACCATAAGTTATAGGTAGGCATTTCTACAAAATTTAGTTCAATCAGGTACCCATTATGGATTAAAATGTCTAGGTAAGTAGAGGCCCCTCAAAATAAGGTGGCGAAAAAGCAATTTGCGCAGTAGACAAAATTCGGAAATGTTAGGGGCGTAAATTGAACTGTAAACCCTACTCTCGGTTACCGGATGGGGAGCAGTGGCGTGTAGGTACAATATGATAATTTATTGTAATGTCAATATGAAATAATTATCGTGTAGCACAAGCAAAGGTGATTGTTTGCTAACAAACACTTACCAAATGATTAATTTAGCGGCCCTTAATAATTAGAAAAGTTATTCACAGTGATTCCAAAGAATAAAAGAGAGGTTTAGTCAATTGAATATGAGTATTGTTTTCAAGAAAATTAGTTTGGTCAAATCTTCACAAGAACAATTGAATAGGTTACTCTTAGAAAAGTTTTACGAGATATGGGATTCCGTTTTAAAAAAAGTCGAAACAATAGGCAAGTACTTATCGAGAAAAATAACATTAAATCCCTGAGGATCAGTTACATAAAAACAATCAGGTATTATCGAAGAGAAAACCGCCCCATTGTTTATTTGGATGCAACTTACCTCCATAGTGGACACCCTTGTTCTAAAAGCTGGAGCGACGAGAGTACTAATGGTTTATTTCAAAATATTTCAAAAAGAAATCGTTTAATCATAGTTCACGCCGGCGGAGAAATGGGTTTTATACCTAACTGCCTCCTAATCTTCAAATCAGGCAGTAAAACAGGTGACTATCACCATGAGATGAACTCTGAAAACTATGGGAAATGGCTAAGGGATAAACTTATACCAAATTTGCCTCCTCATTCTGTTGTCGTTGTTGATAACGCACCGTATCACAGTGTTCAAGTCAACCCAGCACCTACATCTAACTCGAAGAAAGCAGATATGAAAGATTGGTTAAATGCGAAAAACATCGAATTTCATCCTGACATGCTAAAACCTCAATTATATGAGATAATAAAAAGAAGCAAGGATAAGTATAAGCAGTATAAATACGATGTTTTGCTGCAACAACATGGGCATGCTGTGTTGAGGTTACCGCCCTACCATCCTGATCTCAATCCCATTGAACTCGTTTGGGCAACAGTGAAGAACAATGTGGCTCAGAAAAATGTAACATTTAAATTAGACACTGCAAGAGAAATGGCACAGGAAGAATTTGCGAACATTACCCAGGACGAGTGAATAAAAAGGTGTAACCACGTGAAATCTATTGAATATAAATATCTTGATCGAAAAATAATACTGGATAATCATATAGAACCAATTATAATTGCTTTAGGTGATAGTACTAGCGATGATGATAGTTTTTCAGGAGATTTTCAATGACTATTGTACATAGAAAGTAATAATAACTACCACAAGCAGACAATGCATCTCTGTGGTACACAGATGGATCCAAGCTGATTGAAGGAGCTGGACTCGGCATTTCCGGCCCTAACTTCAAGCTCTCCAAGGCATTGGGTAAACATCTTACAATATGTCAAGCCGAACTGCTTCCCATAGATATACCGGGTGACAATGAAACTACTACCCACGGCGGCATTTCTTAACGGCTCAAGATAGAAATATGCAATTTCGTATGTCGATAGGGTTGAAAATTTTGAACAATATTAATATAAAAACAACTGAATGGCCTTTCCGGTTTCACCGAAAATGGCATTGACTTTGTTATTTTAAATAGGACACCCTGTATATTATATTTTTTTTGGACTCTCTCAACAATTCTAAATAACTTTTGTGTTACATACCCTATGTCAAAAATTGATAGTTTTTGAAATAGAGTGGCTCAAAAATATGTCGTAATCCCTATTTGTTTGTATTTTATGCAAAAACTGAGTATGCCAGAACAAAAAAAATCGTGGTTATTTGCTCCCTATTCAAAGAGGTATCCGATAAATAATTAAAGAGCAGAATTAATGCCAGTTAAGAAAAACGCGTTTTTCGAAAATGAATGTTCCAGTTTTTAATCGGACCCTGTACGAAACTGGTTCATCTTATGGAAATTAAACTTCCACTACCCAATCCTACTTTTTTATCCTTTATTCAAATATGACAAATTCAACCTTCATAGATACCTGCAAAATCAAAAATTTGATAACCCATTTTCAAGTTGTCACTTCACTCATTTAATTACATATACCTACGTATATTACGGCTCTATTTCAGAAACTATCAATTTTTAACATGGGGTATTCAGACAAAAGTTATTTAGAATTGTTTAAAGAGTCCAAAAAAAGATAATATACAGGGTGTCCCATTTGAAATAACAAAGTCAAGGCCATTTCCGGTGAAACCGGAAAAGATATTCAATTGTTTTTATATTAAAATTGTTCACAATTTTTAACCCTATCAACAAACCGAGTTGCATATTTCTATCTCGAGCCGTTAAGAAATGGCGCCATGGGTAGTAGTTTCATTGTCACCCGGTATGTGCACAAGAGTGTCTTAACCAAAGCCTCAAAAGAAAACACATCTTCATACTATCGGACAGCCAAGCTGCCTTAAAAGCCTTAAGGGCTTTCAAATGCACGTCAAAACTAGTCTGGGAGTGTAAACAGACCCTAAAAACACTAGCGACACATAACCAGGTAACGCTGATGTGGCTGCCTGGTCATCGAGGCATAGAAGGAAACGAAGAATCAGATGGCCTCGCAAAGGAAGGGGCCTCAACACCATACCACGGACCAGAGCCCTACTGTGGCTTAATGAAAAGCCACATCATGGAAGAACTCAACAAATGGGAGAAAGACCAACTGTCATCATATTGGAGGCACACACCGGGACTCAGACAGTCAAGAAGGTTTATCACCCTTTCAGCAAAAAGAGCTGAACAGCTCCTAAACATGAGCAGACCAGACATCAGATTGGTGGTGGGACTGCTCACAGGACACTGCCCAGTAAAATACCATTTAAGGTTAATAGGCAGAGCGGAAGACGATCTCTGCAGATTCTGCTCAGACGCAATAGAAACCGCAGAGCACCTGCTCTGCGAATGTCCAGCCCAATTCTGCAAGAGGCTCAAATTCCTCGAGGGGGCAACACTGTCACCAGAAGAAGTGGGCCAACTGACACCCAGGAAAATAGCTTCCTTCGGCAGAAGTCTACGCTTCCTGGAGACAAATTAAGATGCAGAGTCATGCACAAAATATTTGCAAAGGTAGCAGTGCTGAGCGGCTGAAAAGCCGAAACGACTCCCCCGAAATCTACAATCTACAATCTACATAGAAAGTAAAAATGTTTTATCTATACCTGTATATTAATAATAATTAATAATATTTTATACTTTGTAATAATGACTTTAACCAGTTTGCAGAAATAATAGATAGGTAATAAAATGGTAAAAAAAATTAAAATAAAATTTGTCTAATACCCTATAAAATTATTCAAAATCCTCATACCAATAAGCGACGCTCCTGATAATGGAAATTGTTTGTCTTTAGCTTTGTCTGGGCCAAAAAAAGGGACCCACGGCTACCCCTACCTGCGCCAGCTCTCGCCACTGTATTTTGCGGGGCCTGTACAAAAGGTACTTAATAGGCGACATATAAATGAAAATATGCAGTTTAGGTTCGTCTACTCGTGTGTTGGATTGAAGTGTGTATCAATAGGTCGAGAAGTAATGGCCGAAGCGGGAAGTACTCCTAATAAAGTTCTTGAAAGCCAAGCGCGTGAGATTGTTTTTCGTGTTTCACTTACTTTAACAGTAATAAATCTGCGAAAGAGAACTCAAGTGCAGTGAAATTATTAAAAGTTAGTGGTGTTACTGGTGTGCCAGTGCGAATAATTGGACGAATTATTGAGGAAGGGACAACTCAACCAACAAGTCCGACTCCAATTTTTAGAAGTCCTGGCAAAAACGTTC
Source organism: Ceutorhynchus assimilis (assembly GCA_917834065.1). Lineage (NCBI taxonomy): Eukaryota > Metazoa > Arthropoda > Insecta > Coleoptera > Curculionidae > Ceutorhynchus > Ceutorhynchus assimilis. The sequence continues at coordinate 17,876,772 of OU892283.1, forward strand.
CCCAGTGACTTACGTTCCACTATATATTGATAACAAAATTCGGGAGTAGTGGGGACAATAGTGACAAATGATAAAATATATATTATCATAAATTATCAAATATAGGAATATACAATTACCACATTACCGACGGAAGTCGGGTAACATTGGAAAAACTGAGATCAAAGGTTAGAGAAGACACTGGCTGGAATGGATGCAACACTTCTCTTAGAAAAGATTTAAGGAATCCATTTTTGAGGAGAGTAGAAACAATAGGCAAGTACTAATTAAGAAAAATAACATTGCATACCTGAGAATTGGTTACATAATAAAAATCAGGCATTATACAAGAGAAAACCGCCCCATTGTTTATTTGGATGAAACTTACCTTCATTGTGGACACACTTGTTCTAAAAGCTGGAGTGACGAGAGCACTAATGGTTTATTTCCCAGTATTTCAAAAGGAAATCGTTTGATTATAGTTCACGCCAGTGGTGAAATGGGCTTTATACCAAACTGCCTGCTAATGATAACGTACCGTATCACAGTGTTCAAATCATCCCAGCACCTACATCTAACTCGAAAAAAGCAGATACGAGAGATTGGTTGAATGCAAAGAAGATCGAGTTTCATCCTAGCACGCCAAAACCTCAATTATATGAGATAATAAAAAGAAGCAAGGATGGGTATAAACAGGATAGGACGAGGTTTTGCTGCAAGAACATGGGCACACTGTGTTGAGATTATCGCCCTACCATCTTTTTTTTTTTTTTTTTTACGGATATGCGCACTCGCAAGGAAATGTCCTATCACGCTCGAGAAGCGGCAAGTGCGCGGAAATGTCGGTGTATGTTGGTCTTGAAACGGTTCAGGTTGTAACCTGCAGGGAAAACCGTCGCAGGGAGTTTATTCCACAGCGATGCTGTTCTCCAGAGATATGAATTCTGATATAATGAGGTTCTTGGTGCCTCTAGTTTGACAGTAAATTCATGGTTACCGTCTGTTTGACGGGTTCGCCTGGTAGGCGCTACTCTCGGTGGAATCATACGTGCCAACTCTTCAGAGCATTTTCCGTGATAGTACCTGTAGAAGAGAGATAAATCGCCCACAGATCTGCGATGTTCGAGACCATCCAAGTTACGAGTAAGTGCGGGGTCATTGATCAGCTTGATAGCTTGTTTTTGCACGGTGTTCAAAAGCATTAAGGTATGTTTGGGTGCTGCAATCCATATATGTGAGCAGTACTCCATAGTTGGTCGAATCTGGGCTTTGTAGAGTGTCAGCAATTGGCTTGGTGTGTACAGATGTCTTGTACGAAATAGCACCCCAAGCTTTTGGGACGCCCTTTTAGCAATATCTGCCACGTGACTGTGCCAAGACATGTTGGTCTCTGCAGTACCCCCAAGATGTTCAACTGACTCTGTAATGTGACAGCACTTCCAGATAGCATGATGTTTGGCTCACCGGTGCTGGTCTTTTTTGAAAACAGAGCTGCTTGGGTTTTCTGCGCGTTGAACTGTACAAGGTTTTTGTTACCCCAGTCCTCTATTATCTCCAGGTCGTTATTTATCTGCGATATTTGAGTTAGTCTAAGATGATGGAATTCACGTGCGGAAAGACCTGTGGGTGGTATGAGTGAGGAGACTACATTGCCATCGTCTGCAAAGCAATAAAGTGGATTTACTGTTTTATCTATGAGGTCATTTATGTAAATCAGAAAAAGAGTTGGCGAAAGGATTGCTCCCTGTGGCACACCAGCATTTATTTGGTAAGAGTTGGAGTTCTGGCCATCCAGTGCAACATAAATGGATCTGTCCTTTAGGTAACTTTCAAACCAAGTGCAAAGTTTCGGCGATAATCCCATTGCTTTGAGCTTGTTGAGCAGATTTTCATGCCAAACTTTGTCGAATGCTTTAGATATATCTAAGGCAATTGTTCTTGTTTCACCCCGCAACTCAATCGCTTTTTGCCATAAGTGAGTGACGTATGTAAGTAAATCGCCAGTTGACCTATATTTTCGAAATCCATATTGCTTATCGTTGATAATTTTGTACTTTTCCAAGTACTTGGTTAGGTGATTGTTCACAACTCTTTCCATTACTTTTGATATCACCGGAAGTAGAGCAATTGGTCTATAGTTTAACGGATCTGTCTTTTTTCCTCTCTTTGGAATGGGTTGTACTGCGGCAGACTTCCATGATGATGGATATACTCCTTGCCTGTAAGACAAATTGAATAATTTTGCGAAAGTTGGGGTGAGTTCGTTGGCGCAATTTTTGAGTACTATTGCGGGAATGCCATCCGAACCCATTGCTTTGTTTGTATCTAGCTTTTTAAGGGATTTTCGTATTTCTCTGTGACAAAAGGGTACCTCTGGCATACTATGGGAAACCCTTTCAATGAACGGTGGAGTTTTTCCGTTTGGCACTGTTAGGTTGGAGTTGGAGGAAAACATTTGCGCCAGCATATTGGCTTTTTCCTCTGATGTTGTGGCTAAGTGATTATTTTTATCTGTAAGTGGTGGTATGGATGACTTGGTGAAGTTAGATCCAACAGCTTTTGCAAGAGACCAAAAGGACCTAGAACTACTTGGACAATTCAGCAACCTGTTTTTTATTCTTTGATTGTATGTTTCTTTAGCGGAGTCAATAGTAATTTTGCAACTATTTCTGGCTTCTATAAATTCTGTGTGGTTTTGAGCGGTTTGTTGTCGTTTCCAAAGGTTATATGCTCTGTGTTTTTTCTGTACAGCCGTTTGACACTGGCTGTTGAACCAAGCTTTTGCATTAGCTCAACGTTTAGTTGTATGTGGGATATATGCATCCATTCCAGATAAGATTACTTGTGTTATTTCATTACAGCAAATAGTGGGATCAGCTGTTTTAAAGCAAACCTCTTGCCATGGAAAATCTAGGTAAAACTGTTTTAGGTCATTCCATTTTGCCGATTTATAGTGCCACATTTTACGAGGAAGTGGTTGTTGGCTTGGTGGGATGAGCATTTCACACTTTGTTATTATAAGTTTATGATCGGACGAACCAAGTGGAGCATCTACTTGAATTGTGTACGAGTCAGGATTTGTGGTTAGGAACAAGTCTAAAAGCGCTGCAAATTCGCCCCTTTCTGAGAGACGGGTAGGTTCATCGACAAGCTGCGTTAGACCACAACTTATGGCAAAAGCTTCTGCTTCTCTGCCTTCGTTATCTGTTTTGTTGTGGTGTTTCAGCCAGGGTATATTGTGGACGTTGAAATCTCCTAAAAAGACAATTTCCGCCTGTGGATAGTTTGACTGTATACTATCACACCATCCCGATCTTAATCCTATTGAGCTCGTTTGGGCAACAGTGAAGAACACGAAATGGGACTACTAGACTCGGTCAATGGGGCGCGGCCACGTGGGCGTCGGCTAACTGGGCGCTGAGAAAACTGGGCCCGGAGCCAATTCGTCGTCTGCCAACTGGGCGCCGGGACAACTAGGCGCCATAATTCTTTTACTTCATGGGTTAGTCTGGGTTCATAGTAAATTTTAAATTGTACGTAAATTCTATCTATTTTCCACAAAATTCTCAACTATAAAAGGTATGTTCATTTGGTACTTCCTAGAAAAGGCGCTTCTAAGTATCTAACTTCTAAGAGAACGGGTCCGCTTCTCGTATATTATTTTGCCTTCATAAATAGTTCATTTTAAATTTTATGTAAATTTTATTGATCTAATTTTCCACAAAATTCTCATTAACTATAAAAGATATCTTCATTTGGTTCTACCTAGAAAGGTAGCTTCTAAGTCATTAGGAAACTACTGAGGAAAAGGGTCTACTTGTATCAACTATAAAAGATAACACGTAACTTATTAAGTCGTACTTTCAATTTTGGATAGCAGATATAAGAATGGAAGCTATTAGATCGCAACGAAATCGTGAAAAGATGGATTTTTATACTTTTTTGATAAGTTATATGTGGATGGAAAAACGGAGTTTTGGCGTTGTTAACAAAAACGGCAGTGTGCGACTACACTTGGTTAATGGTAATATTGTTGAAACTATAAATACTCATAGTCACGACGCATCTCTAGCCAAAATAGCAGCAGATAAAATTGTTACAAAAATTAAAAAACGAGCTCAAGAAACATAAGGTCCAACGTGACAAGTGATTAGTGAAAGTACACAAAATGTTGAAGTAGCGAGTCAAGGTGCGCGTAACGAAATTAATCAGGCTCCTCCGAATCCTGCAACATTCAATTTTTGGTCGAGAATAGTATATTACAATTCGAGACGGAAAATGCTTCATTGCTGGTTAAGAGGTTATATAGTTTATATAGTCGAGGTTTGTTTACTATTTTATTTTCAACCTTCAATTTTTTATGCAAAAGATTTTATAGTACGAAATAATAGTGTGAATTGGCCTTAGAAAAAATCAGCTTTCACTTTTTTTGTCAATGTCATCAATTTTGGCAAAAAACCAGCAGGGAAATCGGGACGGAAACGCATTTTTCCATCCGTGGCAGGCATATACATTACCGACCCGAAAAAAATGTAAAAGTACAGAAATGTGACACTTTCAAGATTTTAAAAAGTCTGTAATGGCAACATTACATATACGGTTGAAAAAAAAAAAAAATAGATATGGCCGAATCATCTCGACTTCTTTGTGGAGAGTACATTCAGAATAGAGATAGTCTTAAATCAACAAGATAGGACAAACAATCATGCAGAAGCTGCGCATCGACGCTTGCAAACTGAACTATAGGTATGGATCATCCTACAATTTGGAAACTTATAGATGGCTTACGCAAAGTACAATCAGACCGCGATATTTATTATGACCAGCTTGTGGTCGGGCGTACTCCAGCACTTAAGTTGAAAAAATACAGACTAGGGGATCAACGCATATTGACAATTGTCCAGAACAATAATAATAGGAATGTCATCGAATACTTGAGAGGTATTGCTCACAATTACCAAATAGTGTGTTTTAGAGAATAGTGGCCATTTTCAGCAATTGCTATTGTAATGTTATTTTTTTACTATTTTTCGCATAATTATTTTTAAATGTTAATTTTGCAATAAATACATTTATTTTTCAAATAAATATGTTGAAATGTAGTAGTCTTTTTTTTAAAATTCATTCCGCGCTCAGTTGGCTGGTGCTCACTTGTCCCCGCGCCCAGTTGACTCAGAGCTCATTTTGCCAGCGCTCAGTTGGCGGCTCCTACTTGGCCGTGCCTAGTTGGTCGCTGCCAGTTGTCCTAGACCGCCAAAGATAAGTCTCTTTGTAGAATTTCTAGGAGAAGCTTAAGGGAAAATACCACAGTGTTGACTTGCGTTGCCTGCGTTGGAGCTGATGGATCGTTTTTAGCCCCACTTTTACCACCACTAATGGTGGCATTTCCTGGAACACTTTATGCTACCTCTAGTTTTTTTTTATTTTTATTAAAGGCTTTATTCCTTATGCAGAAAAAAATTGACAAGAAAACAATTTATCCCGCAATTTACCAAACTAGAGTGCTTTATTGATATTCGATGGACACGCCAGCCACATGAGTGTAAGAACTCTGGAAGACGCAATAAATAAAAATAAAGTTTCACAAAAGCTACCGAGTCACGTGACTGACAATCTCTAGCCGCTAGATAATTGCATAGTTGGGCCTATCAAAATTGCTTGGAAAAAAGTGCTTATTGCGCATGGAATTTTTTGTCTCCCCGTCTTCAATGATTCCTATGGTCCTAATAACCATCTGTACCAAGTGTGTTGTTTCCATCATTGAACGCCGTATAATATAAAAATTAGGGAGGTAGCCATCCGACTATTGACCATCAAGAAGTTGAGACTAACAAAATAGTGCCTTTAGGGACAGTAACCGACCCCAAACTATCAACGTCAATAACTATTGATCAACTCAAGCCGCATATTTTTCAGAGTGTGCTTCTGAGATTGATTTTTCTAAATTCACTTACTCGACATCGTGAGGCATAATTTATTATTACAGTGTGAAACTTAAATTGTAAGCAACAAATTTTGGCGCCATACGGCATACAAAAACTTGTTGGACTCTCTTCAATGCAAATAAATCTTTCGTTCTTCGAGAGTCTCCTCGTCAGATCGTGTTCGCGTTAACTTTCGAACGTTACAGTTCCGCTCTCCCAAATATCGAGGTTGCGGGGGCCAAGTAGGGCGAATCAGATACCTCAAGAAGTAGAGAGAGTGAGCAACTTAGGGATCGGTGTAGGAGCCGCGATCAGAACAGTCGATAAGGCCGCGTAACCGCCTAAAATCGGGGGTGCTGTGTTCTTTTTCCGGAAGAGTTACGAGGGGCTGTTGACTGACCTGGTGTTTAATTTCAGGCAGCAATATCCTTCACTCCTCTAGGACGAGGCACAGCGCGCCGCCGAAAGTCTGTTTCTGGTTGTGAAGCTGGTCGGAATTCGCATCTAACATAACAAGTTTAAAAATAACAACTTTGTCCACCGGTTAATGATTCTCTACGGAGATTCCAGGTCTACCTCCTCGTGGTGAAGGGCGGTAAACGAATCACAGGTTATCAATCTAAGGCTTGCCCCCTGCTATAATTCCTGCACAGCCAAAGACCTAAACACGTAAAAATTTCTTAGGGGGCTTCAGATTTTCACTTTTCTTAAAGTCTTAGAAAGTCTCATCGCGCTACGCACGTGAAGGCACGGGTGATTAGGGAAGGTTGAATGCAAAGTTCTGCGGAGTCAGGAGAGTTGGGGAGTCAGGGGGAGGGTCAGGGTAATTCGAGGAAAGAGGAGAAGCAGAGGAGTCAGGGGGTTCAGAGGCGTAAGAGAAAACACGGGAAGATTTATCAACAAACATCTAGTTGAAGTATTTCCCCATAGGTCGCTAAATAACATCAAAAACATCAGATTGCGCAATGTGGACTATCAGACCCTGGTCGAAAGACTACAAAATGAGACAGTGCCTCCAGCGCAAGTACCGGCGGGGACGGTTTGCGGCGTATCCAGTGATTCAAGTGGCCCAGGAGTTAGCGAGAGTGGGAGTGAAGAGGGAGACTCACCATATCGACCTTCCGGGGAGGACCAACTCTCTGGCACCTCCCTGGGAGGGGGTAAAAAAGTCCGATATCCCGCTGGCTATGTGGAGAAGAGCCCAGAGCACACAGTCTTTACAGAAATAGTGCGGCTCGGCGGCATGTGGCATACAAATCCACCCCGAAGGCCTACAAGAACGACCGGTCCAAAACCGTCTCCAATATTCTAGACGGACTTCCTCTCGATCGCCATAGCTCCTACCCCCGCGTTCGCTTCGTGGAGCGATATCGGAGACTGTTTGCGGAGCCCTCTCCGGCGGATGAGGAAATGTTCGATGCCAGCGAGCACGACCACAAACATTTTCTATCTGCCCCAATGTTGGAAGCAGATATCGCCAAGGTGATAATGGCCGGCAACTCGAACGCGGCCGGACCCGACGGTATCAAACCTTCAGTATTTCGTCGGGTCCCAAGTCCCAATTCTCAAGCTCGCTGTGCCATACAAGTGCATGTTGCTGAGAGGCATCATCCCCAAGGCAATGTGTGATGGTCGGACAGTTTTAATTCCAAGGAGGGGGAGAATTCCACAATTGGCGACCAATCACCATCTCGTGCATAGCACTAAGGGTCGTCCACAAGCTGGCGTCTGGGCGACGTCCTAATCGCAGTGGCTCCAAAAGATGGATGGCGTACTGGCGAACGCTTGGCCTCAAGAAAGCCTTCGACAGCGTTTCTCAGCACTCGGTGTCGCGGGCCCTCGAGAGCGGATGTCGGCCAACGATTCAAAAAGCTTGTGATGTCAGGTTTGGAGGGCTCCTCGACGGTGATTGAAATAGCGAGCGACAGGACGGTCGACATTCCCATCAATCGCGGAGCGAAGCAGGGGATTCATTATCGCCATTTCTGTTTAACCTCGTCCTGGACGAGCTGATCAGCCAGTTAGCGGGAGAGGGGGAGTGGTGATGGAGTGCCAATGGGGGAAGCCGGCCGGATGTGTGTCCACGCATACGGTGACGACGACATCATCCTGGTGGCCGACTCACGGAGGAGCGCGCAAGACTTGCTCTAAAGAGCTGCCCAATTTTTCAAAAACCGAGGCATGGCACTTCACTTTCGGAAGTGCAACTCGCTATCCGTTGGCACCAATAAGGATGATATAAAGAATTACACCATCACCCATCCACTCTTCTAAGTCGATGGAGGGGCCATGGGCCAGCTTCAGGTATGAGAGTTTTTCAAATACCTGGGGCAGACCTAGGACCTGCTTGGCGTAACAGGAATCTCGTTAGAGGCGTTGACGGGCTTGCTGCACCGACTAGGAAGGGCTCCTTTAACATCTCCACAAAAATTCGAGCTCTACGAGGGTATGTCGTTCCTCGTCTGCTGCATCGGCTCCAGAACCCCAGGATATTCCTAAACGCCGCAGACTAGTGCGTATCTTTGTAAGAAGGGGCTTCCACCTTAAACCTTCATGCCAGGACGCCCTAATGCACGCCTCCATCGGAGACGGGGGTTTGGACGTACTGGCAATGCGTAGGCACATGCCAATGATACTCCTCGGCGGGATCCGCACTCTTCAAGAAACCAATAACCCGGTATTGCGAGAAATCCTGCGGCTCGACTATGCGGCCGAGAGACTAAAAGATGGTGCGATGGCGTCACCTCCGGTCTAGGCATGAGGAGGGGTTGGGATCAGGCGCTGGACTCCGGGTACTCTAGGAACGGGTTGATTCAGGGAGCGGGCCGTGCCGAGGCAGTTCGTGGATGTCCAGGCCTCCACTGTTTTAGAAGGGTAAATACTACATTAAGGCGACCCAGCTTCGCGGCAGTCATCTGCCTACGAGCGGAGTGCCGTCGAATCCGCCTCCGGAACGGAGATGCAGAAAAAGGGATGGACTGTGAAGAGGAAGCGGAGGCATCGGATTGATAACGGCATCCTAAAGATTTCCTAACACTACCTATCGAACGACGTCCACGTTATTTTATTGGACATACCGATCTGTTGGCAAGGGCCGGGGCTTCTCGCCGTATCAGATGCCATTCATGCCAACAAGGTTGCGCTCTATTCAGACCCCCTTTTACTGCAGAAGGTTTATACTTAGTTGGAACGCAATTGGAAGACATAACAGAATTATTATACCAGTGTGCGTCGTAAGGCAAGTAAGATTGCTATAAAATATTTAGACTTTTATGTCCATCACAAAATATAAACACTTATTATAATTTAAGTATCTTGAAAATAGGGAAAACATTTTTCGTTTCCTTTTTGCAGTAAACCTTGAAACATGCTTCTCATTTGTTGCACGAAAACTGGATTTTTCAATCTTGTAAATGTTGTAGGTACTTTAAATCTAAGTTCGAGTAGGTAACTTCGCAGTTTTGAAGACATAGATAAGTATTTTCTGTTTTCCAGGAATAAGTCTTTTTTCGATAATTATTTTTAAAATGCCATCTTTTGGACGATTTGAGAAACTGAAAACTGTACATCTCCACCAATAAGGGCTCCTCCAACATCAAAAATATGATCTAGTATGGCAAGAATTAAACTTATGAACATACATACCCTTGTAAGAAAATTAATTCTTTTGGGTAAGTACTTTGAACGAATATTATGGTAGCTTTCCAAGCTGCTCGTATGACATTAATTTTTTGTATGTTTCAAACCAATTTAAAAACATTTCATTCATATTTTCTGACTGCAGTTTTTGAAAAAAAGTAATTTTTTCAACTACAACTTGCATATTTCCTTTGCAAAATTCTGAAGACCACCATAAGTTGTGCACTCGTCTACTCTTGATTTCAATATTGCAATATGAGTGCAATCAATTGCACGTACAGTTCCAGGAAACCCAGATCTTTCCATAAATGTAGCTTTATTGAGTTATCTTTTTTCTCTACTCCAATCTTATAAAAGTATCCGCAAGGTGATGGTCAATGATTTCTGTGATTCTATGAATCCAACGGCTTGCACTTGTCTGACTCATTCCAATATTAAAATCTTGCCCGAGACTTCTTTGGTAGGTCCCAGTAGCATAAAATCATAGAGATGCAAAAACTGCAGTTTCAATTGTAACCTTACTTTATCTACCTGCGTTGTTTAACGGTGGATGTGGGAAATGAGGCCTATCAATTCTATTGATTGCCGGGTTAGTTCCTTACTCAACCTAAATAATTCCATGAATCGGATGTTGCTCAAATTAAAAGGATTGATCTCTCTTCTAATTCTAGCTCTCATTTGTATAAGACGTAGATTAAATTATCTTCGATGTTGCCTTCTTATACGATTAGCAAGTACGGGTAGCATATCTGAAAGAAGGAAAAATACTGATAAAAAACAATTATTAAAAATCTCATAACTTCATAAAACAATACATTAATTAACCAAATAAAGGAATGAAAAACTTACCTTACACTACAACTTTCTCCTTCAAATAGAAATACAATAAATAGGTATTATATTTAATAATTATAACTATTGTATTATTGCTTGATCTAGCACTTCAAAACAAAAAATTTAATCAACGAATGACGATTGAAAAATAAAAACAAACTTTCCTCTCCAACACAAGAGGCAAGAGAACATCAATACCGAAGTTTGTCTTATGACCCGAATAAATCAGTTACCTACATGAAAATTCAGGCCTATTCATCATTCATTGCTGCCGATTGATTGGGTCATTGGCATGCACATGCAATTCTAATATCATATATTGGTCCACCGATAACAATAGAGTTTTCGTTGTATTGACAAATTCGAACGGTTAACCATATAGACTGTGAGATAGGGGCTGTTTAGTGGAGTCATTTTTTTTTTGTCTGGCATTTTGAGGGCTGAATGTGGCTACTAAGCTGATGAGAATATGGGTGATTTTAATGCCTGCCTCCCATTCGAAAATTTGCAGAAGAAAAAAATTGATTTTCATGAGGATTTTTTTTTTAATGATCTCAAATTTTTTGGCTTCTAAATAAAAGATTGACATTAATAAATAATTCACCCATAAAAAATACCAGATGCCTTTCAATAGCTGAAAAAGTGGGGATGAGTGTTAACTTCCAAGAGAAAAGAAAAGAACCTTCCGCGTTTACTTTTTGTCTGGTAATCGAGAGAATGGAAGGTTTTGTTGTGAAAATATCGCTGAAAAATCGCCAGACGGTAATCCCAGTTCGAAGTTGAGTTTTCTGGCGAAACATTCAGTGGACATTTCGAACAGGTGGCAGGCATTAAAACCACCTATATTCTCATCCTCTAACTAGCCACATTCATCCCTCAAAATGCCAGACAAAAAAAAATGACTCCACTAAACAGGCCCTATCTCAGGGTCTAATAGCGAATACGAATACGAAGCCGCTATTTGACAGATCGCAAAAATAGTTTTCGTTTAATTCGCTTAACGTTAACGTTAAGTCGAATTCGACAAATATAACATAACCTATCTTTGGTGGTTTGTTTATGTTTGTATACGTTTTGTGCATAGAGGTTTTGTGCTACTGTTTTGCTACTTTTTTGCTTCGTTATAAATTCCAATTTTCTAGTACCAGTACCTACGCGAAACTTATTATGATAAACGAAATGTTGCTCTTATTGGACTCGTCCAGTGATTCAGATTCGGATTTAGATGATGCTCTTCTCTTGGAGGTGCGCCAGGACATTCAATATCGAGCACAGTTGTATGGAAATTTCAATTTAGAAAACTATAATGATACTGAATGTAAAAGTTTTTCCGATTTGAGAAAAATCACCTAAGAAGACTTACTGAAGCTCTTAGGATTCCCGATAATGTTATTACAGAAAACAGCCATAATGTTTCTGGCTTGGAAGGGCTTTGCATTTTGTTGCGAAGATTGAGCTACCCTAGTAGGCTAGTTGATTTGGAGGTATTTTTTGGACGTTCAGCTCCAGCCCTCTGAAACATCATTGACTTCATGACGAACCATATTTACGAAAATTTTGGACAGCTACTTTCTAATTTAAGGAATCTTCAGTGGTTAAACCAAGAATGGCTAAGGACGTATGCAAATGCAATTCGCGAAAAAGTCGCCCCCATGCCCAACTGTTGGGGATTCACAGATGGTACCACTCGAGGGATTTTCAGATCATCTGTGAATCAAGAAGCCTATTACTCTGGTCATAAGCGCAACCACTGTATGAAGTACCAGGCTGTTACATGTCCTGATGGTCTTGTAGTCAGTTTGAAAGGTGCATATGAGGGTAGGAAGCATGATGCTTGGATACTAAGAGAGTCCCAGCCCTATGACCAGTTAGAAGGGAGGACAAGGTTTCAAGAAGAATATTTCATATTGTATGGAGATAAAGCATATGGAATGCGCAAACTGCTGATGTGCCCATATCCAAATCGTGATAACATGGCTTCAGAGCATCAACTCTTCAACGTTCGCATGAGTAGAGTACGGATAGCTGTAGAGTGAGGATTCGGAAAAGTAATTTCAGAATTTGCGTTCATGGACATCAAAAAAAACCAAAAGTTGCTTCTGCAAGAGGCTAATAACCTATACATGGTTACTGTGATTTTGACCAATTGTCATTCTTGTCTATACAGTAACTAAACAGCACAGGTTTTTAATGTGAATCCTTTGGAATAGAAGAATATCTAAAATAAGATATGATTATTTTTCAATTTTTTCATAATTATCGATGCAATTCGTATTGTAATTGTTTTTCTTTTCTTTTTAAAATTATTTCCAGTTTTAGAACTGAAGGTTTTGTTTTCATATTGTTTTGGTAAGCAAGCAATCGATGTAACTAAAAATTCTTTGTGTTTATTGGATGTATCAATAATAAAAAAATGTTAAAAAATTGTTTGTGGGGATATGGTCAATATGAAAGAAAGACTTTTTTGTAAAGCTTTCGAAGTTTATTTAACTTCTTCTTCAGTACGACTGAAAGAATCGAGGAAAGAATTGTGTAATAAAAAACAAAAGATACTTGCAAAAGCCAGTTCACAATAGTTTTTAAAATATAAATCTTGTATATTCCCAAAAATGCTGAGGGATGATTATGCAAGATTTATGTTAAGAACTTATTTTGAACTGGCTTTTATAAGTATCTATCGTTTTTATATTGTTTGCTATTATATAATTTTTTAGTTGTACTGAAAAAGTTGAATGAACTTCGAAAGTTTTACGAGAAAAAAGAGTCTTTCTTCTGTATTGGCCGTATCCCCACAAACAATTTTTCAACAATATATAGCAATATATAGCTATAGAAATTTTCCTGAGTTTATTAATAAAAAATATATATATACAGGGTGTATATTTTAAGTGATACCACTATTGCTATATCTGAAACGGTAAGAGCTACAGGGTCGGTTAAATTAGAAAAAAGTTGCCTTATTTGATGCCCATTCAAGACTCGTTTACAGAGTTGCCAAATTCCTTTTAGTTTATGAAATACAGGGTGATTTCTAAGAAACGTCCAAAAATATTCCATCATTTATTTCGAAAACTATTGATTTTCGAGACACAATTTAAATTTAAAAGTTTTATAATTTTTTTCGCTCTACAACATGACATTTTCAAATTTCAAATCCGATGTTTCGTGATCGAAATACCATCATCAACTTCATTTTTTTAAATACGGACCTAAATTTTTTATGTCATTTTTAGGAAGTGCTTTTAATTCTCTTTCCAAAAATGACATAAAAAATACAGGTCCGTATTTAAAAAAAATAAGTTGATGATCGTAGCTCGATCACGAAACGTTGGATTTAAAATTTGAAGATGCCATGTTGTAGAGCGAAAAAAATTATAAAACTTTCAAATTTAAATTGTGTCTCGAATATCAATAGTTTTCAAAATAATTGATGAAATAATTTTAGGCCTTTTTTATAAATCGCCCTGTATTTCATAAACTAAAAGGACTTTGGCAACACTATAAATAAGTCTTGAATGAGCATCAAAAAAGTTAACTTTTTTCTAATTTAACCGACCTTGTAGCTCTTACTGTTTCGGATATAGCCACAGTGGTATCACTTAAAATATACACCCTGTATATATATTTTTTTTTATTGATAATAATATTATTTTGTATACCTTATACCTACTACTTTTTTTCAAAGTGGTGTACCTGAAAGTGTAAATTAGCAGATAAGTATATACTAATAAATAAAAAGTATGAAACACTGTCAACAAAATATCTACTTTTTCTCCTCAAAAACAAAAAAACATAATGTACGGCATATAAACCCGCTTAAAACCCATTTTATTTCATTGCAACTATAAATAATATGTATTTGCAAAGTTTGAGCACTGCGAAACAATGATTAGCAGTAAACTGAAAATAAACTCCACTCGAAAATCCATTAAATAAATAATGAACATCTTATCACAAAAATAATACTACTCCGACTACTATTAAACTAAATATCAACTTTTTAAAAAATAAAACAAAAAAACAGAAAAAACAGATCATAAAATCAATATTATAGAAAACAAGTGCCTACACAGTATGTCAATGTAAATAATGAGCATTGGTAATAATCAATTTTTTCAAGTGTCATTGATAGGGGTTTTTTAAACTATGTGAATATAATCTTTTTCGCAATAAGCATCAAACCAGTCAGGAAAAGCTGCTGTTTTTCCAAAAGCTGCATCAGAGCTTTTCTCTAAATATTCCTTTGTTGATTTTTTAATGTTCTTCTGAGTAATATGGGATTTCCTTTTTCGATTTGGGCCTGAAAAGAGAAAGTACGTGCAAACTTGGATATTGAAAATTATTTCAATATTGAAATTCATTATATACTTGTCTATTCATCACATTAGATACAAAGTAATTAGTTAGTTTAGTTATGGTGAAAACTAATCAAATAACCATAATATTATTAACTGTCAACGCTATATACCTTGAATATTTTTCTGAGCTTCTCCAATGACAGTTTGTTCACGTGTTGTCTCAGCTCGTGTCTCAGATTCTGGTAGAATTTCTTTGTCTCTTGGATCTGCCCCTAGTTCCTCAGCGGCGTTTCCTTGATATTCATCTATAAAAATAATAATAAAAAAACATCATGATCCTAAACAAATTCAGATTACGGTACTTATGTATAATATTAAAATGCAGGTGGATAAATGTTAATGAATGAGGTTCAACCAAGGGTTCAACACTATTTTGTAAAGTTGTCACATTTGGTTGTGACTTGAACAAAGAACAAATTTAAAAACTTTTGTATGCTATCTATGTTTAATTTTAAGATTTTCATTTCTGGTTTTAATAGTTAAGGTAAAGGTTATTTACGGGTTTATTTTTTAAATTGTTGAAATATATGAATATATGGAACTTAAATATTGAATGTCTGTTCTTTTGTTCATTGAATTTTTTTCTTTATCAATTTCAACCATCTCAAGGAAAAGTATTTTGTTTAAATTTGTTTGTTGGTGTAAAATTTTAGCATCATTGAAATTTATATCGTGTCCTGTTATAAAAGAATGTTCACTAGTAGCTGATGAGTCTTTTTTCAATCTGATAACTAGAATCCAGCCGTTATCTCCATTCCTGTTAAAAATGTTCATCCATTCGAAGAAAGTAGCCCATCCACCCCAAGGGCTCGTGGAATAAACTTCCTTCTCATTTAACTCACTTGGTTCATAAATAACCATTATTTGAACATTTGTTGCCTACAAGATTTTTCACCTACTAAGTGAATTTGACTTACCTACTATAAATTCATATTTGATGGAATTTTGTGGAATATTTCACTCATGTATAAAATTTCACATGAGAAGTAACGAGTCGAAAAATTACAGAGGAAATTTCCCTTGTGCAAATTACACTGGAAATTTTGCATACAAATTGTCAAAATTAATAAGTGGAAATTTTTGGAAATATCCCACGGAAAATTTCCAGAATTGTCATTTTTGACATTAATGCCTGGTTTTCCATTTAAAACGCAAAGATGTCAGAAATCTGTCAAAGTTAGCGTTGCAGGTCGCAAGAAATCTTGTCTTGCTCAGCTATTTCTTGTCTTGTCTTGCTAAGCAAGACAAGAAATTTCCAATTTCTTGTTCTTGGAAAGGACCCCGCAATATTTAAATGGAAATTGGTTACCCGTGATATTTGGATAAAATTTAAATATGTTATTGGGAATGCCGTAAGTAACTTTTTTACCATGGGCACAACCCTGTATATATGACAGGTGAGGCGTGGTTAGCTGTCAAATATTGGAATCTTATATCCAAAAGCAGAGTAACTATGGCAGATTTTGATGAACTAAAAATGTATTTCTACTAAGTCGACCAAGTTAAGTCGAAAAATGTCAACTATTTTGACACCTGTCAAAACCCTGCCAAACGGCACCACTCATCTTTTCCAGTTTTCAATATTTTATGATGTCATCTGACATTTTTACCTTGTATGTAAATACTGAATTCAAAAATTGAAAAAAAAAGACAGAACTGTCAAAACCTGTCATTTGTTTTAGTAGAAAAAAATACTCTAATCTGGTTCTTTCTCGTTTCAAGGTAGTTTATTGGTGATAGAACATTGAACAAAGTTCATGCACGTCACATTTTGACAGCTGTCAGAATCTGTCAATAGCTTTAATTCAAAAAAGAATCAAACCTAGTTCTTTTCCAATTTAAGTTGGGCTTATTTATGATAACGCATGAAAAAACATTATACACAGGTTTCAGATTTTGACAGAGATGTCAATTTTCATTTTAAAGTACGTAGTTTTAGTATAAAGGATTTTATATACCGGCGATTTTTTTTGACTACTTTAATGAAATCATTATAATACTCAGTACTATAATGAAATCATTAAAGTACTCAAACATTTTGGCACTTACAAATGAAATCTACAATGATGTCATTTAGACAGTTCTGTCATTTTTGAATTCAGAATTTACATACAAGCTAAAAATGACAAATAACATAATAAAATATTGAAAACTGGGAAAGATGAATGCTGCCGTTTGGCAGGGTTTTGACAGATGTCAAAATGGTTGACATTTTTTGACTTAACTTGGTCGACTTAGTAGAAATAGATTTTTTGTTCATCAAAATCTGCCATAGTTACTCTGCTTTTGGATATTAGATTCCAATATTTGACAGCTAACCACGCCTCACCTGTCATATATACAGGGTTGTGCCCATGGAAAAAAATGTTGCTTACAGCATCCCCAATAACATATTTGAATTTCATCCAAATATAACGGGTAACCAATTCACATTTAAATATTGCGGGGTCCTTTCTTGCAAGCCTATATCTTGTTCTTGCTGCAAGACTCTTGCTATTTCTTGTTCTTGCTTCATAAAAACACGTTTTTTCTACTGCCGCTATGCCTGCTATATAAACAAGAGTTTGAGGAATTCTCCATAAACTGCCAACCTTGGTAGAAGCACACATCGAGCGTCACGTAGTTTGATCGTGACCACACGAAAAGCCGGTCCTGGGCCGCGTTTTGGTTCACGCTCGGTGTACTCAGAGCTTTCACAAACCTGTCAGAGTAAATTTCATTGGTTAAAACGAGTTTTCTGACTGGTGCTGACTGTTTTCAACCAATGAAATTCGTTCTGACTGATTTGTGATTTCTGCAGAAACAGGTCTAAACTTTGTTTCACGAGAGTTCATACTTTTGACATAATTTGCCCTCCTTTTTTAACAAATAGAAATTAACTAAAACAAATCAATGACGTAAAAAACGTTCGTCGGCTCTTAAACCAGAGGTCATTCATTTTAATTCGTCAAAAAAATTGACGTTTTCAATTAAAAGAGATAGAAGATTAGTATGAAAACATTTATATTCTCGCCAACATTTGATTGCTTGTCAATGTCAATTTGTATTGGATGTTTATAGAGTTTTCTGTTGGTAAAACTCGTGCTGCACTCGTGCAAAAATTATGTTCTGTTGGCAGTTCCCGAGCGGGTTTTTATGTTCTATTGGAAAACCAGGGCAATTATTATATACAATGTGTGCCAGGGATAATGAGATACCAAAAATTCAAAATTTTATTGAAGAAGTAGTTTATAAATTTAAGGATCATGAAGTAAGTACTTTTCTATGAAGCCTCTATATAGGTTCCCATTGTATTGTATTGTTCTTTCTATTCTATTCTATTCTATTCTATTGTATTGCGTTTTTACCTTTTAGTATCAAAGTAATTTTCTCGTTAAAAGAAGTGCTGCCTGTGAGCTTATAGAAGAGTTTGAAAATTCAAGGTTTTTTCCAAAGAATTTCGAACATGGAGGAAGAGCCCCTATAAGTGCTGAAAAGCATATTTTATCTATTTTGTGGTAATATAATACATATACTTAGGTAATGCTTTCTCATTTGCACCTTTCACTCACTAGTGCAATATTTATATCATTAGGTATCTAATCGATATTTTAAGGAAATCTGCTAAATTGTGATGATCGTTTAGGTTTGCTGGGAATAAAAGCTCATATCGCGATGTTGCACAAAGATTTAGTATGGCCTTATCAGCTCTTCATAAGTGTGTTGACAGAGTGATGGATTTTCTTCTAGAGAAATCTCCTTCCATAATTAGGATGCCCTTAACAGAGCTTGAGAAAGAATTTGCTGCTGCAGAATTTAGAAAAGTAATAGTTAATGCAGAATCCCCTGAAATATTCCCCAAATTTATAAACAATTTTTTTAGGTATCAGGATTTCCCAACATTATTGGATGCATAGATGGTACTTCCATTAATATAAGAACTCCTGCCCATAAAATTGAATCCACTTACACCAACCGTCACGATTGTCCAGCAGTAACACTACAGGGCATTTGTGATTATAAACGGAGATTTATTGATGCATTTGTTTGTGCTCCTGGAAAAATCCATGACTCACGCGTATTTAGGTTGTCTGACATAAGCCAGAAATTGCCACAAATTTGTGGTGATAGGTATCATATTTTAGGAGATAATGCCTATGCTATTAGAACTTATTTATTAACTCCTTATAAAGATTATGGCAATCTAACGGAAAGCCATAAGGTATTCAACAAAAAATTATCTCGTAGTCCTGTTCTAATAGAGAATACATTTGATATTTTAAAGGGCCGTTTCAGACAATTATAACATTTAGATATGCATTACATGTCTAAAATGACCAAATTCGCCCTGGCTTGCTGTGTTTTGCATAATTTATGCATAAGATAAAAACGATTTTATGGATTTAAATGTAGATCCCGAAAACCTGAATAACCCTGATGAACCGCCACCAGTAGTAGATTCTGAAGTTGATTTGAGGAAAAAAGGTGAAAAGAAACGAGATGCTATCAAAAATGGACTAGTATTTTTGTAATAATTCTATTTTCTATTCTTTATAGTTTTGATCTCATTTTGATAAGAAATTAATTTAAATTTCCTGAGTTTCATATTTTTGTTTAAGTAGCTGGGGCTAGTACTGATAAAAATATATACAGGGTGTCCCACTAAGGTCGGCCAGGTACGATATTATGGAGACAATAGACCTTACGTAACTTGAAAACGAATGCAGATATTGAATTGCGGTTTGCGCCAAAATGTAGATATTTTTTTGCTCTTTAAGCACAGCAATACAAAATAATATTATGCCATTTGGATTTTTCATGAAAATTAGAAAAAACTGGATCTTGAATAAACAGCGCCATCTAGAAGACGCGGTGGGAACTATCGACCTCGAATGAAGTGATGTTCTTAATAAAAATGAAATTCTCTTCCAAATTAACTCAAATTGAATGAGTTTGAATGAGGGGTATGGAAGATACAGCAATTTCTAAAAAAAAAAATTCACCAGCTTCCCCCACCCTTATTACTGAAGATACGAAAAAAAGCCTAATAACCAAACTGGCGCAAAAATTAATAAACTTTTGATTTCTGTTGTTAAAACAGTATCTTAATATAGCGATTTCTTGACAAAAGTTGAATTTTTAGCTATATCATCGTAATTGCGCCCCCTAGCGGTCATCCTAGAAACTTGAAAATAATTTCCATCAATTTCTCTTGGCCGATTTAGTGAAGAAAAAAAAAATCCCGAAGCCGTAAGGTCTATGGTTTCCATAATATCGTACCTGGCCGACCTTAGTGGGATACCTGGTACAATGTGGTGACTAGAATATTCACGGTTTTTTTTTTCCAACATTACTCAAAACTTTGCACCTGAATGTCTATTCTCACTAGATATATTCTATATAGGTATTCTATTCAGATATATTTAAATAAAAAGTGTAGCATTCATTTTGTTTTATTTTATTTCATTTATAGGTATTATCAAAACTTTAACAAAACATTATATCAAGTCATGTAGGAACATAAACGGGCAATTCTTTGGATTTATCACCTAATTTAGCAATAACTAATAACTAAAAAAACTTTTTCTGATAAATTAAAGAAAACAGAAACAATTTTATATAATTACTACAGGTTGTCCCAAATTCGAGACGTACCATTGAGATTTCAGAAACTGTAAGCAGTGGAGACGGAAAACCAGGTGTCCCTACGCATTTCCCAAAAATGAAACACTCTAGGATCCACGGTCGGTCCAGCTCCTACACCGTCAGCTTGCAGGATTAGGCCTTTGGGCCTCGTGCGCGAATTCTGCAGGTAAGAGAGAGAGAAGAGGTGTGAAGACTAAAGAGCGCTACCCTGATCGTATCACAGCCCGTAGCCCTTTTTACTGTGTCACGGAACAAACGGATCCGCCCTGTGTGTGTTCCAGCCCGCAGTTCCGGTCACTCCGTGCACAGAAGAGAGACAGAAAAACTGTGCAGAATAAAGCGCGCCACCCTGATACCAGCCCGTAGCGTGCGTTATTCTGTCACGGAATGAACAGAGCTGCCCTGTCCGTATTCCAGTCCGCCGCTCCGGTCAACCCGTGTACAGAAGAGAGAAAAAAAAAGAAATGTGTAGAATAAAGAGCGCCACCCGGTCGCCAGACCGTAGCGTCCTTTATTCTGTCACGAAAGGAACAGAGCTGCCCTGCCCGTGTTTCAGCCCGCAGCTCCGGTCAACCCGTGTACAGAAGAGAGAAAGAAGAAATGTGTAGAATAAAGAGCGCCACCCTGTCGCCAGACCGCAGCGTCCTTTATTCTGTCACGGAAGGAACAGAGCTGCCCTGTCCGTATTCCAGCCCGCAGCTCCGGTCAACTCGTGTACAGAAGACAGAAAGAAGAAATGTGTAGAATAAAGAGCGCCACCCTGTCACCAGCCCGTAGCGTCCTTTATTCTGTCACGGAAGGAGCAGAGCTGCCCTGTGCGTATTCCAGCCCGCAGCTCCGGTCAACCCGTGTGAGAAAGAAGAAATACCTGCATTCTTACCCGTACTTACATTAAACGGTCGGCTCACATCTGGCGTCGCGGCGCTGCTGACGGCGGCGGTACTGGCGGCGGCAGCGGTGGTTTTACCTTATCGGTCGGCTGCGGCAGGTCGGAGTGGTCTGGTCGGTTTCGGAGCTCGGAGAGAAGTGTCCAAACGCAGTGCGTGCTGCTATATTTATAAGCGGGAGGCACCGCGTCATGTCGTTGATCGGCAGCGCAGATATCAGCGGTGGGGAATTGAGTTTTTGAAACGCGTCGCGCACGTCGGTTTGCACTGGAGAGTGCTTTGCAACCGAGGTCACGCGTAGCCACAAAATATCAGCAGGAAATTAATTAAATTAACGGAAACGCGGATAAAACAGTAAAAATCTAGTAACCTACGTTACACACTTCCTCCTCTTCGGAAAAAATATTTTAACCTAAAATATTTTAAATTAATTGTCTACAATTCAAATACCATTGAATTCCCTAAAACAAAAATAATAAGAATGAAAATAAACTCAATAAAAAAACTCTTCTTCCAAAGCTTCTGGCTGTGGGTGATCCTTAGTGTCGAGGATGGTTACAACTGGTGGCTCCGCAGGCGCCCCCTGGTACCTCACCAGCGAGTCGGTTTCATCCCGGAGCCGGTACGGCTTGTGTCGTGGCTCATTTGTCCATAAGGACATCCACAAACCCTGCAGGGCCGGAAACGGACAAGGGCCTTGCAACAACGGTCCCCTTCTTCCACTGTCGCTTCGTCGGTATGCCTGCGGGTACTGGACCGTCTGGGTGGGAGACGAGTCCCTTCACTCCCTTCGGGTAGGGCACGGTGTCGGCGAATGTCCGAACCAGATTGTTCGGATGCGGAACGGAGTCGTGCGGATTGTTTGTTACGTGAATTACCCGAGGAGCGGGGCCTGGAAGCTTCAGCTACCAAGCCGCCGACGGCTGCTTCCGGCTGAGAGGCCTTTGGCTTTTGTTTCGAGCACTGGCATTCTTTTGTCATCCACCCCACGCTGCCGCAACGAGAACAAAACACCACTGGCTTGTTTTTGCAGGACTCCCGGCGGTGTCCAGGATGTCCACACCTCCAGCACAGACCGTGATCTACTGGTAAGTAGATGCCGTCGTTGGGGCGACGGGGGTTTGCGGTCGGCTTTATAGTCGGGGTGTCGATTATTTGTTGCGAAGGGTGGTCGGACGTTACGGATGACGACGGGGCGGATACGGATGCGGATGTCCGATGGTGTTTAGATGTTGTGGATGGCGGGCTAGGGGAGCGGCCGTATACGGTCTGTCCAAAAGGATCGTCGAAGGCGTCGCACTGGTCGAAGTCGGTATAAAACTGTTCTGGCGAGCGCCGTACGGGTGGGTCTACGGAATCAGCTCCCGAGTACAATGATTCGGTTCCAGCTTCGACTGTATCAATAGCGGGGATCATATCGGATACGGTAGACGGAGAGTCTTGCCTCGGAGCGGTTTTTAGCAGGGTGTTCGGTGATGGTATATTTTCGGTATTCGGTAGTGGTATATCTTCGGTATTCGGTGGCGGTAAATCTTCGGTATTCGGTGGCGGTAAATCTTCGGTGTTCGGTGGCGGTATATCTTCGGTGGCATCTGCCATTGCGTCACTGATGTCCCGTTCGGGACTACTCAGGCGTATTTCCAACACCGGACTCGTGGAAAAGAAAACGGTCATAGCACTGAAATAACAAAACAAAAAAAACGGATTCCTGGAGCTTTGGTTATTGACCGGAAAACGGAAGACGGATTGCCCATAGAATAAGAGTTACCCAAACGAAACTTTTATTCTTAAAAACAAAACGGAAAATAACAAGTGCACTCTTAATAAAAAATATAACAAAAGGAACGGAGTATTCTGATATCACAAAAGAAAATGCATTCTGGCAGGATAAATATCACAAAATAAAACGTATTCTCGTAGGAAAAGGGCAACTTATAGCGGGGTGAACGGAACGGAGATGAAGACGGAGGATTCGTCACGGGCCCTTAGGCGGAGACGGTATCGGTGGTAGTTCTGAGTATTGGACGGTCGGAGTCGCATCAACGCGGCCCTATATGCGGCTGGCCATGAGTGGCAGTCGCGGTTGCGTCGAGCCATATCGGCCACATCCGCCTCGGTAGGCAATTCAATTTCGTGGGCGTGTTCCTCTGGGAGCCGGTCATTCGGAGAAATTGGGGCTGGTGTTTGTACGGCTCTAGGTGGCTCCAGGCCGTGGGCCGTGCGGAGCTGCCGTCGGTACGGACCTGGTCGGCAGGAGTCATTACGCCTCCAGGTGGCAAGGGGAGCTCCATAAGTCGTCGGGGTGGTCTAGGGTGACCCTTCGCAGACCACCAAGCACACAAATTTGGGTGGAGACGCGACCAATATGTTGTCCCCGGAACTTCGCCCTGCGGCAGTGTGGGGCCGGAATCACTTGTTCGGACAAGATCCGTATCTTGCGTGCGGGGGAACGGCGGTATTCAGTACGACTCGGATCGGTTACTGGCGGACGGCGGTGTTTGATACGACTCGGAACGGTTACTGGAGGACGGCGGTTACATTGGTTACTTTAGCACTGTGGACAACCGGTGGTACTTTCGGATAATGGTTCAGACGGCATATGTCGGCAGCGATGTCCCCTATATACGAATTAGCAGCTTCGGTATCTATCAATGCTGAAAACGGGGCATCATCAATGTAGATGCATACATGGGGTCTAACGTCTGGGAGGCGAATCAAGTTCATTTCGTTCGGAACGGTTCGGGTATTATGTGAGGTCTTCGGCGGACCGTGCTGGGCTGACCTCTGATTAGGACAGCACCTTCTTA
This sequence comes from Ceutorhynchus assimilis, assembly GCA_917834065.1. Lineage (NCBI taxonomy): Eukaryota > Metazoa > Arthropoda > Insecta > Coleoptera > Curculionidae > Ceutorhynchus > Ceutorhynchus assimilis. Next base: position 17,900,825 of record OU892283.1, read on the forward strand.
GTTTCCCAAATGTGAACGTGAACGGTTGCAAGTGCAGTCTCGGGACATTACGCCACTTTTCCCGCAACGGGAGCAGAATAGCTTTGCAGTGCCTCGACACTCGGTTCTAAAGTGTCCGGTTTCCCCACATCTCCAGCAAAGCTGTCTTGTGGTTCCGTCATCTGCGTTATCGGACTTACGGTTTCGGTTGCCAAATTCCATTCGATTAGGCCTCTCGGTTCGATCTGGTGTACGGGGTTGTGTTACGGAAATACCAGCTGGTGGTGAATTCGCTCTTCGGGAAGTGAACGGGACGACTTTTAGCTCGGATAGTAAATTTTCAATAATTTCCCTTACGGTGCGGGAAAATGAAACCACATCGGTGACGTCACTTTTGCGAATATGCTGCCGGTAGTCGGGTAATAGATTCCTGTACAATCACTGAAGTTCTTGTTCTGAAGTTATGCCACCGTGCCTTCGGATTAGAGTCTGTAGATCGGTTATATAACGGTGAGGCGGTTCATGCGGTTTCTGAAGGCGGCGGCTAATTTCGATCTTTAGGTCGGCGGCATAATTAATCGGAAAATAAAAACTTCGGAAATCCCGCACGAGCTCATCCCAGGAATTCCAGTGTGCTCGGTTATTTCGGTGCCATAGGGATGCATCCCCCTGTAAAATTTCGGGCATGTGTGGTAATAAACGGTCTATGGCAATACCTTGGGAGGCACAAATTTCCTGGAGTCTTTCGATAAAGGTCACCCATTCCATTTCTGCACCTTCAGTGGTATTATCGGAGATCCGGATGTGACTGGAGAAGACAGCGGTCGATGAACGGTAATAGTCGGTAGCGGCGGATTAGGTATTTGAGTTGTAACCGGCGTTCCAATATTTGCGGTCCTGGTTTGAGCCTGGACAGCGGTACCACTTGCCTGCGTTGGATGCATACTGGCAAATGTCGGGAAGATGAACCCTGTCATAGTAGTCGGTGCTGGTGAAGCCTTTCCCTGGCGATAAAATGTTACCAGTCGCTTCTTCAACGTGTCAACGGTACCCGTAGTATCTAGTCCGAATTTATTTAGTTTCGCAGTCAGTTCATCTTTCTTTAGTAGGTAGACAAAATCAAAACGGCCATCGTTGGGATCGTACCAAGCGGGATAAGTGGTTATGGATACACTAATGGGCGGATTCACCGGACTGGTTGTCACTACGGTAGAGGCGGTGGTATTCGGTGGACTAGTAGCCGGTGGGTTGCCATTGTTGCCTATGCCTCCTGGCATCGTAATTCAGTCGGTTAACTGAAGCGAAATATAGACTAAGGGCTCAAATGACGACGGCCTTCAGCGGCTAGTTAACAGCAGGTTCGCAGGCTTACGGTTACGGTTACACTCGGCGGTACGGTACGGTTAAAATTCGGATTGTTCTAGGTCGGAAACAGAAAGCTTGTTTTTTGTTTGTATTCAGGTGGACGGTTGGGTCTAGAGTGATCTAACGATCAGCTCGTCGGTCGGACGGTAAGTGTTTCGAAGTGCTCAAGCTGAGAGCCGGGCGGTAAATTTCTATTTTTTTTTTTTTCGAAAGTAGTCGGTTGGCCGATTGGGTCTAGACTGACCAAGTGATCAAGTTGACGGTCGGACGGTAAGTGTTTGAATATATTTCGGTGGACGATTGAGTCTAGAGTGACCAAGTGCTCAACTCGATGGTCTGACGGTAAGTCCTGAATGTGGCTTAATCGTCTTGCCATATACTTCCTTGCGGTAGTAGGGAGATAAGTTGGTGGGGATTTTTTTTCGGAAAACCTCGGAATTTTGAGAGATGTGACAACCCCTGCAAGATACAGTTATTCCCTCCGGAGAATTAGACTCGGCAACCTCGAATTAGTCGGAAACGTTGTGTAACTCGGTTTTCATATTTGCGCATGCGCAAAATGAATCGGGCGGAAAAGGGGGTCGGTATCGGTTTTCGGAAAGCGCGACTTCGTTTGGACGGAAAAGGGGTTCGGTATAGATTGGTCGGTTTTCGGAGAGTGCGGCTTCGTGAAAACTGGCGGCGGACGATTGGATTGTGTCTCACTACATCAGGGAGAACATTTACGGATACAGCAATTGAAATCAGCTACCGTGGATTACGTGTTAAGGAGCAGGTGCTCGGATTTTGGCCCGCGCATGCATGCACAATACTTCCCAAAACGGAGGACTTCGGTCCAATACGGTACGGTTTACAGGTACTCTTTTTCCACGGTCGGACGGCATTGGTTAAGACTCTCAAGTCATGGGGCGGATGATAAGGCACGCGCGGAACGGTCCCAAAAGGAGCGGTTTATTTGCTCCGGCGCTATGCGGTCTAGCAATCACATAAAAAAACGGTACGGTAACGGTCAGACCTACAGGTGTCGCCAAAACAAACGGCATCTCGATGGAAATGGGGACTGGTGATGACGTAATCAACTCGGTCATGTGCTGAAATCATGGACATGCGCAGAACGGTCCCTGCTCGGGCGCCAAATTTGTAGCGCTACTTTGGTTTTCCGGTAAGAAAGCGGTTGATTTCGGAATTTTCGGAAAACTCGGGCGCCACCCTTAAGATCAATGTGGTTAAGGGCCCACGTGCTCTAGGTAGCTTATAAACAGTGGAGACGGAAAACCAGGTGTCCCTACGCATTTCCCAAAAATGAAACACACAATCCAACCAAGAAGTAGTTTTTATTGACTACCCAATAATTTATAATACAAAAAGGAAATGTAAGAAAACTTAATTAAGATACAGGTTTAATAAAAGGAAATGCTAAGCGGAGAATGAGGGGTGGCCAACGAAGTGCGTGTGCGTGTCGGATTAGTCGCGTGAATTTAACGGTTCGAGATTAGGGTACGGTGACGGTTACGGTAACGGTTAATCGGTAACGGAAAGCTCCAGGATCCACGGTCGGTCCAGCTCCTACACCGTCAGTTTGCAGAGTGAGGCCTTTGGGCCTCGTGCGCGAATTCTTAATTCGAGCAGAATGCAGGTAAGAGAGAGAGAACAGGTGTGAAGAGTAAAGAGCGCTACCCTGGTCGTATCACTGCCCGTAGCCTTTTTTACTCTGTCACGGAACAAACGGAGCCGCCCTGTGTGTGTTCCAGCCCGCAGTGCCGGTCACTCCGTGCACAGAAGAGAGACAGAAGAACTGTGTAAAAAAAAAAAGAATTTTGTGGAATAAAGAGCGCCACCCGGTCGCCAGACCGTAGCGTCCTTTATTCTGTCACGCAAGAAACAGAGCTGCCCTGTCCGTGTTCCAGCCCGCAGCTCCGGTCAACCCGTGTACAGAAGAGAGAAAGAAGAAATGTGTAGAATAAAGAGCGCCACCCTGTCGCCAGACCGCAGCGTCCTTTATTCTGTCACGGAAGGAACAGAGCTGCCCTGTCCGTATTCCGGTCCGCAGCTCCGGTCAACCCGTGTACAGAAGAGAGGAAGAAGAAATGTGTAGAATAAAGAGCGCTACCCTGTCACCAGCCCGTAGCGTCCTTTATTCTGTCACGGAAGGAGTAGAGCTGCCCTGTGCGTATTCCAGCCCGCAGCTCCGGTCAACCCGTGTACAGAAGTGAGAAAGAAGAAATACCTGCATTCTTACCCGTACTTACATTAAACGGTCGGAACACATCTGGCGTCGCGGCGCTGCTGACGGCGGCGGCGGTGGTTTTACCTTATCGGTCGGCTGCGGCAGATCGGAGCGGTCTGGTAGGTCTGGTCGGTTTCGGAGCTCGGAGAGAAATGTCCAAACGCAGTGCGTGCTGCTATATTTATAAGCGGGAGGCACCGCGTCATGTCGTCGTCGATCGGCAGCGCAGATATTAGCGGTGGGAAATTGAGTTTTTGAAACGCGTCGCGCACGTCGGTTCGTAATGGAGAGTGCTTTGCAACCGAGGTCACGCGTAGCCACAAAATATCAGTAGGAAATTGATTTAATTAACGGAAACGCGGATAAAACAGTAAAAATCTAGTAACCTACGTTACAGTCCATAGTTTGGCCCTTAATAATTAAAAAAAAAGATTTTGCAAAACAAATTTGACATTCATAAGGGCAACTGGGCAATTGATTACCTTTCCAAAATGCCAATGGTACCTATACCTGAAATTTGAAACATACCTACATACTTTTTAATTTTGGTTTTTTCTTTGGAAAATTTCTCTCATCAATTCCAACTTTTCTTTGTGCCTCTTTTCTCGAGATTCCTCCTTTTGGCGGCGAATTTCAAGCATTGTCTCCTGTATAGATTTGCTTCTAGAAGTTTTAGGTGATTCAAAATTTTCAACTCTCGCTAGGACACCCATATCCTGCTTTCTTTTGATTTTAATGCCTGATTGAATGATGCCTGACCCTGATGAAGTGGAAGGCAATTCTTTATTTTTTAAAATATTCAATCCGCTTGAGCTTCTCAATATTTCAGGCTCAATGCTATCATCCAGTGCTGTTATTTTTGCAATTTCTTGCTCATATGGTACATCCATTCGTACTGCACCTGATTGACTATTATTGTCGATTGCAGCCTTCTTCCTTTTCATTACCGTTTTGTAACGATTTTCGCATTGAAGGCCCGTCTAACTGACATTGCATATAGAATTAATATTTGAAGCAATTTCATTCCACACAGTCTTTTTTGTTTTAAACTTTTTCATTGGACCAACTTTTGCAACATAAAGTTCATATTTATTTAATAATACCTTAGTTTCCTCATCGGTCCAGCCTAAAAAATATCAGGGTATCAAATTTTGTGTTACACTTTTGCAAAAACATGCACTTTTCTTACCACTACTGTTGTTGTAGTAGTGCTATTTTGGCTTTTTTGGCTTATGTGGCTATCAATAGTATCAATACTGTTGTCATCTAGATCACTCATTACGGTTTGATTTGTCTCATCCTGGCTAGTTTCTGTTGCAGCTGAATAAATCAAAATTGCCCTTGGACAAAAAAAAAAAACATTAATATAAAAAAATAGTATATTGTGTATTTAGGTGGAAAAGTGACACATTTTCGGCCGACGGTGTAAGTTGACGGGCGAGGCGTAGCCGAGGCCGGCAAACACCGAAGGCCGAGAATGTGCTTTTCCACAGAAATACACATACTATTTTTTCTGCGATCGGTCAAATACCTGTTAAATGTTTGTCTTTTGGTTCCAAATATTCAGCAGTACGAGAATCACTTTCCAGTATTGTTATTCATTGATTCCTTAGCAACTTAATTAAAATACCAGAATATGGAGTTTTGCGACCTGTCAACAGGTCAAAAATGCTGACATTTCTTGTCAATCGCAGAAAAAATATTTTTTTCTCCAAACGTCAGAAAAACGTCACTTTGTCAACCCCTATCAAGATGTCAGAAATTTGATTTTTATGCTGCTAGGCAAATCCAGTGGGTTAACACCTGTCGAAGTTGTAAAAAATTAATTTGTATGCTGCTTGGCAACCCCAGCGGCAGCAAAAGTACTTTTAGTGCCGCTCGTACTTTTACTGCCGCTCAACCATTCAGTTGCCCCAAGCTTACCCCATTCGTTTGGAGAAAAAATAGCGTGTTGCAGACGGAGTAGAAGCACTTTTTTGTGCTTCAGCAGTATTGCAAGCCTCACTACGTTCGGCTCCCAAACCTACTGCTTCAGCACAAAAAAGTAGAGCTTCTACTCCTAATACAACAATATACTATTTTCTGCGATTGACAAGAAATGTCAACATTTTTGACTGGTTGACAGGTCGCAAAACTCAATATTCGGGAATTTTAATTATGTTTCAATAGTTGCTAAGAAATCAATGAATAATAATACAGAAAACACTTTTCCGGCCTAGGCCGGGAAAGTGATTCTCGTACTGCTGGATAATAAGAACCAAAAGACAAACATTTAACAGGTATTTAACCCTCGATTTAACCGATCGCAGGAAAAATTGTATGTGTATTTCAGTGGAAAAGCACATTCTCGGCCTTCAGTGTTTGCCGGCCTTGGCTACGCGTCGCCCGTCAACTTACACCGTCAGCCGAGCATGTGTCACTTTTCCACCTAAATACACAATATACTGTACCCTTTTTTCTTTTGACATTTTAACCATCCAGTCAAAAAAAAAAATAAGAATGAATTCCATTTTTTACACATATTTGTAATTTTGTAAAGAAAAAATGAGCATCTAATAGGGGACAGCTTATATGTAAAAAAGAACGTGCTTGTCTCCTGAAATCGCCATACTGTAAAGTAAAAAAGATTTTAAACTGTACTTACTCTTCATTATCAGCTCTATGGATTGTAGCTAGTGGCCCATCAACTTGTAAATTATTCGTTGAAATAAGATATTTGATATAAGTAATGTAATCATCATCATCATCAGTAATCATCTAAAAAATGAACTATTTAGGCAACATTACCTTTAGTTCGTAATTATTCTTAAATCTTTGGTCCCTCGCGTTTTTGTTCTGTCGTGCTTTTGTCCCTCCTTGCAACAAGTTAAACAATATATTGTTCGTCGATTTTTAACTGACACTTTCCATATGAGGAGCGAGGGGGTGTTTCATATGGCAAAACAGGTGAGACATCCTGGTAACCATTGGCGCTTTATGTAGGGTGCCACCAGATCACATTCCGTCCGAGTATCAGATTAAAATCGACGGACAATAGGTAGGAACGTGCCTGGTGGCGTTTTTCCAATTCCGTAAAAATTAAGGAATTGGCTCGGGAAATGGATGAACTTCAGTAAATATACGGCAAATACTTAGTCTAGGAGGCAGTGACGATTTTCGGTACTTATTTTCCCAGTCAGACAACTTGGATAGAATTGTAGGGTTAGTAATTCTAAGCAAAATACATATATTTTTAGGGGGGGTTTTCCGATGGTTTTTTTTTATTTTTTACACGCCTTCTTCAGGATCCGATGTTTCATGCACATTGTCCGACGTCATTGATCGAGACTTAGGCATTATTTCTTCAAGCGTGCATGTTTCCCATGTAGTAGACCTCGAATGGGGCTCAGTTAAGCTGGCCCCCCCCAGTTGAATTTTTTTGCTCAAAAAGCTAGCGCAGATAGAGGATATCTAGCGCAGGCTAGCGCACCACTTTTAAAAGCTAGCGCACCAACCCCCGCGGAAACAGCAGGCGATGCGATCGGTGGGGGGGGGCCAGATTAACGCTAGCCCCCCCCCCCCCAGTTAATATTTTTGTCTCAAAATGCTAGCGCAGAATAAGGACACCTAGCGCAGGCTAGCGCACAACTTTTAAGAGCTACCGCACCAACCCCTGTGGTAATAGCAGGGGATGAGATCGGGGGGGGGGGGCAGATTAACGCTAGCCTTCCCCAGTTAATTTTTCTTGCTCAAAATGCTAGCGCAGAACAAGGACACCTAGCGCAGGCTAGCGCACCACTTTTAAAAGCTAGCGCACCAACCCCCGCGAAAAGCGATCGGGAGGGGGGGGGGGGGCATATTAAAGCTGGCCCCACCCACAACCACACCGTGACAACGTGACAGTTTCAACATTCCACTTCTGCGCATGCTTACTTTAAAAAATTCTCTCTCCGAGTAGTACAGTAAATAGATACAAATAAATCCCATTTACTAAAAAAGAATACTTAATGGCTGAAATTTTGAGGGTGTATTCGGGGGCATGTCCTGAGACTAAAACTGAGTTTTCGTATTCGAGGGGGTGGGGGAAGATACTACCCCCTCTTTATATAGGGTTGAGTTCGTTTTAATTCCTTACCTTCGGTGCTATTGCCCGTACCGTCAAGTCCGAGACATCAAATTTGTGGGAAATAAAATTATCTATCTAATGATAATAAAATCAAGGTCATAGGACGATTAGGTGAATCACAATGGCCGGTCAAAGGTCAAAAGTGGGGGGTAGTTTTTGGTTTTTCGTGAATACCGTGGAACCGGTAGGTTTTTTCGCATACTGCTTCAATACCATTTCGAAGTACTTGAAATTACCTACAAAATGAGTGCTCAAACACTCATCTACTGTGAATAGTTTGCCGAGAAAATGTTAGTGTAATTAGACGTAAGTTAGAAAAAATTAATAAATTAGAATTAGAATTTAAAAATTTGAGAGATAACTTCAATACTAGTAGGCAAGAGGCTGATACTATAAAACAAGTCAAGCTACAGGTAGATGGCATAGTAAAATATTTTGAGACGATAAAATCGATTTTAGATGATAGGTTAGAAAGTTCAGAGCAGATAATAAATATAGAAACCATGGCGGGAAAGTTTGATTTACGCACCGCTGCTAGTTTATTACCTGCTATGGATGGTTCTGAAAATGGGACGAAGTTGCTTGTTGATGCCATTGAGTTGTATGACTCGTTGTTAGACAATGATGGTAAAAAACTACTAACTCTCTACGTTTTGAAAACTCGTCTAACGCAGAGCGCAAAAATTAGATTGAAAGACGAGTACGACAATAACCAATTACTTATTGCTGATATTAAAACACACTTTTTGACAAAAAGGTCTGCTACAACTTTATCTTCAAAGCTGAGCAATGCTAGGCAAGGCTCTAAATCCCTGGACGAGTTTGGTAAAAACGTAGAAGAGTTGTTAGTTGATTTAACCATAACACAGGCTGATGGTAACGCCAATGCAGTCGGAATTTTGAGAAATGTTAATGAAAAAATTGCCATTAACACTTTTGCCAACGGCCTGCAAAATCCCGAATTGTGAACTATTATCAAGGCTAGAAATTACTCGACATTAAATGAGGCAATACGCGGCGCCAAAGATGAGGAGCTACCAAATCAAAATAAAATTTTTCATTTTCGCGGGCACGGCCGTGGAAATTACAGGGGCACTTTTAACAATTACAATAGAAACCCTCACAACCGTGGCTCCTTCAACAACCATTTTAATAAAAATTCCTACAACAGCCGGGGATCATCTACTAAAAATCCAAATAGGGGAGGTTTTAATTCGAGACAATCTTCTCAACGAAACAATGGCATTAATAGGGGAAGTTTCAATAGATACAATTCTCAAAATAGGAATAACAACAATAATTATTCCCAACGAACTTTTTACATGCAAAATGACCAAGAAAACACTGATATCGTAAATAGTACTTCAACATTTTTTCGTGGCCCATCAGGAACAAATTAGTAATGATTCTGCAATCATATTAAATTTAAATGGCTTAAATTACGTTAAATTTACTTATAACGATGAACAATTATTTTTCTTACTAGATTCTGGGGCGTCAGTCAGCGTCATTTTCAAAAAATTTATTTCAACACATGAAATTGTTGATTTTTCAAACCGGGTCAAAATAAATGGGATTTCAGGGTCAACAATTTCACAAGGTTCAGCAAATATTACATTGAAATTTAATAATGCAGATATAGTGCACAAGTTTTTGCTGATGGATGCGTTTGAGAACGGCATTCACGGGGTCATTGGGGCAGATTTTTTTTTATAAATTCCAGGCAATTATCGATTATGAAAAATTTATATTTTCTTTTTTTGTGAACGATACTCAGATTTCTCTACCTATAGAATGCAAGTACGATTTTTACACAACGATACCAGCTCGCTGTGAGGTAATCAAATATTGCTGGGTAGACGAGAACGAGGAATGTTTAGTTTTACCTGATGAACTTTGTGAAGGCGTTTTTGTCGCTGCAATTATGACCAAACCAATTAGTAATATGATACCTGTTAGAATACTTAATACTCGTAGTGAAGATGTGAAGCTAAAAAATTTCAAACCAAAAACCAGTAACTTAAATAATTTTGAAACCTGCGAATTCAGTGATAATGCGATATCGGTTGATAGGTTAGATAAAATTTTCAAATTAATAAATACAAATCATTTGAACCAAGAAGAAAATTATTCATTACAGAGAGTTTGTGCAAAATACGCAGATGTTTTTCACTTAGAGGAAGATCCGCTTACTGTAACAAATATTTATGAACAAGCTATAACACTCCAAAAATCAGCCACACCGGCATATATAAAGCCTTACCGTTTACCACATGCACAAAAGGCAGAAGTTCATAAACAGGTTCAAAAAATGCTTCAAGACGGTATTATCGAGGAAGCGAGATCAGAATGGTCAGCACCATTACTAATCGTTCCGAAAAAGGCTGATAGTAATGGCAATAAAAAGTGGCGTGTAGTTATCGACTACAGGCAGCTAAATAAGAGGATCGAGGACGATAAATTCCCTCTACCCTGTATAACTGATATTTTGGAATCTCTCTCTGGGGCGGTTTATTTTTCTCACCTTGATTTGTCTCAATCGTACTACCAAATAGCGCAGGCTAGCGCACCACTTTTAAAAGCTAGCGCACCAACCCCCGCGAAAAGCGATCGGGAGGGGGGGGGCATATTAAAGCTGGCCCCACCCACAACCACACCGTGACAACGTGACAGTTTCAACATTCCACTTCTGCGCATGCTTACTTTAAAAAATTCTCTCTCCGAGTAGTACAGTAAATAGATACAAATAAATCCCATTTACTAAAAAAGAATACTTAATGGCTGAAATTTTGAGGGTGTATTCGGGGGCATGTCCTGAGACTAAAACTGAGTTTTCGTATTCGAGGGGGTGGGGGAAGATACTACCCCCTCTTTATATAGGGTTGAGTTCGTTTTAATTCCTTACCTTCGGTGCTATTGCCCGTACCGTCAAGTCCGAGACATCAAATTTGTGGGAAATAAAATTATCTATCTAATGATAATAAAATCAAGGTCATAGGACGATTAGGTGAATCACAATGGCCGGTCAAAGGTCAAAAGTGGGGGGTAGTTTTTGGTTTTTCGTGAATACCGTGGAACCGGTAGGTTTTTTCGCATACTGCTTCAATACCATTTCGAAGTACTTGAAATTACCTACAAAATGAGTGCTCAAACACTCATCTACTGTGAATAGTTTGCCGTCAATCCAACGACGAAGTTGACCGCGCGCGTCAGAACAAAAAACGCCTAGAGACATTTTCGGCGTATTTTTTCCTCCTCTATCCGATGAAAATTTTAAATTTCCAAAATTCGTGAAAATAAATGCAAAACGCGTATACCCCATTCTACGCTCTTTCTCAAAATTGGGAGATGGGGGCTAAAACCTTTCCTATAATGTCGTAGAGAGCTGAAACTTGAAATTTAACCTTTTTTAGACCCCTTTTACCTACACTTTAAATTTCATCCAAATCGGCCCAAAAAAAAATTTTTAGCGGCCCCCTAGGGGACTTTCCTTTCAAGATAGGGGTTTCTCGTATTTTTTTCCAATAGAGGACCCGTTTCACTATATACATACCAAATTTCAATTCCGACGTCATTTTTAGATCGCAAAGGGGGTCTGTTCTCGAGATATTGCGTTTTTTATGTTTTCCCCCCTCCAAATTTTTTTAAAAATTCGTCCCACATCCATTCGATAGAGGAACTTTGTCTCTACTTCCCCTGAAAATTTAATTTCCCCCCTCCCCACCCGTTTGGGCTGTACAGGGGTCGAAAATCAAAACTTTGACAGCCCACCAGGGTTTCCCAGGGGAAAGAGGGGATGAAATTTGCTTTGGCTCGACAAAATTAAAAGTTCTAAGTCCCCTGAAACTTTCAACTCTCTAGCTTATCGGGAAGTACAACATCGTCGCGCGAGGTCAACTTGGTCGTTGGATTGACGGCAAACTATTCACAGTAGATGAGTGTTTGAGCACTCATTTTGTAGGTAATTTCAAGTACTTCGAAATGGTATCTAAGCAGTATGCGAAAAAACCTACCGGTTTCACGGTATTCACGAAAAACCAAAAACTACCCCCCACTTTCGACCTTTGACCGGCCATTGTGAATCACCTAATCGTCCTATGACCTTGATTTTATTATCATTAGATAGATAATTTTATTTCCCACAAATTTGATCTTTCGGACTTGACGGTACGGACAATAGCACCGAAGATAAGGAATTAAAACGAACTCAACCCTACATAAAGAGGGGGTAGTATCTTCCCCCACCCCCTCGAATACGAAAACTCAGTTTTAGACTCAGGACATGCCCCCAACACACCTTCAAAATTTCAGCCATTAAGTATTTTTTTTTAGTAAAATATCCCTATTTACTGTACTAGAGGTGGAACTTTTGAGTGAACTCCTAATATTGAAACTATTGACAGTAATGAAATGACAAATGAAATTTTGATATACAAATTATACAGGGTGGGGCACGTAAAACTTCCCACCCAGGTTTTCTCAGGTGTTAGGTGATTAATTAAAAATCGCTCGAACACGTCAATTTTTGTTTTTTGGGGGACACATTTTATTGGTATTTTCACCCTCTACCTGTCAACCCCTAAGTGGGGTGACAGGTACCCGCAAAATTTCAAATGGAAAAAGGGGTCGAGTGATACGTCATTTGATAGCTATTTTCATTAAGATTATATCCTCGAAGTTTTAAGTTGCTCCTATTGTAGTGTGTAACATCCTGTAGTTACAATAGGGTTTCACACCCTATACATTATGTAGCAATTGTATGTTTAACATTCAAATATAAATATGTATAATTAATAATAGGCAATATTGCTTATGATGAGTTTTAAAGATAACTAGGTTAATTAGAATAAACATGCCGTCAAAAGAGGGCATATAGTTTTTGACGATTGTATTAATGTCTTCGAACTAATAAACATAAGTTGGGTTTTGTAAAAACCTTGTGTTTGATTTAAAAGTATCAAGATAACCCTGCAAGGTTATCACATGGCGACCCTGCCAATCGAATTATGGTTCTAAATGGTATGGTTGAAGGGAAAAACTAAGTAGAGCTGGGAATTATTGGGAATTTGGAAACCGAAAAGGCTAGAAAGCACAAAAACCATGGGAAATCAAAAAACTAAAGAGGTCAAGGAAGAAGTCATAATAGCCCAGGCAGGCAATAGTGGAGGAATAACGGATACTACAAGTCAAGCGGTAACATCAACTAGGGACGTTTTGGTTTTGATTGTTTTAGGTCTGGCAATTATTGGTATAGGCATACTTTGCTATATAAGATGTAAGAAACAACTGGAGAGGAAAATTAGACGGGAAATATCTAAAAGCACCGATCGAGTTTAAATTGGATATATGGAAATGGATATGATATGGTGGATGAAAAAGAATTTCGTTACTTATTAGAGGAATTAAAAGTATTTTATAGAAATCTAAACAAAGACTCCCAGGAAAGAAGAGAAAATGTTAGTGTAATTAGACGTAAGTTAGAAAAAATTAATAAATTAGAATTAGAATTTAAAAATTTGAGAGATAACTTCAATACTAGTAGGCAAGAGGCTGATACTATAAAACAAGTCAAGCTACAGGTAGATGGCATAGTAAAATATTTTGAGACGATAAAATCGATTTTAGATGATAGGTTAGAAAGTTCAGAGCAGATAATAAATATAGAAACCATGGCGGGAAAGTTTGATTTACGCACCGCTGCTAGTTTATTACCTGCTATGGATGGTTCTGAAAATGGGACGAAGTTGCTTGTTGATGCCATTGAGTTGTATGACTCGTTGTTAGACAATGATGGTAAAAAACTACTAACTCTCTACGTTTTGAAAACTCGTCTAACGCAGAGCGCAAAAATTAGATTGAAAGACGAGTACGACAATAACCAATTACTTATTGCTGATATTAAAACACACTTTTTGACAAAAAGGTCTGCTACAACTTTATCTTCAAAGCTGAGCAATGCTAGGCAAGGCTCTAAATCCCTGGACGAGTTTGGTAAAAACGTAGAAGAGTTGTTAGTTGATTTAACCATAACACAGGCTGATGGTAACGCCAATGCAGTCGGAATTTTGAGAAATGTTAATGAAAAAATTGCCATTAACACTTTTGCCAACGGCCTGCAAAATCCCGAATTGTGAACTATTATCAAGGCTAGAAATTACTCGACATTAAATGAGGCAATACGCGGCGCCAAAGATGAGGAGCTACCAAATCAAAATAAAATTTTTCATTTTCGCGGGCACGGCCGTGGAAATTACAGGGGCACTTTTAACAATTACAATAGAAACCCTCACAACCGTGGCTCCTTCAACAACCATTTTAATAAAAATTCCTACAACAGCCGGGGATCATCTACTAAAAATCCAAATAGGGGAGGTTTTAATTCGAGACAATCTTCTCAACGAAACAATGGCATTAATAGGGGAAGTTTCAATAGATACAATTCTCAAAATAGGAATAACAACAATAATTATTCCCAACGAACTTTTTACATGCAAAATGACCAAGAAAACACTGATATCGTAAATAGTACTTCAACATTTTTTCGTGGCCCATCAGGAACAAATTAGTAATGATTCTGCAATCATATTAAATTTAAATGGCTTAAATTACGTTAAATTTACTTATAACGATGAACAATTATTTTTCTTACTAGATTCTGGGGCGTCAGTCAGCGTCATTTTCAAAAAATTTATTTCAACACATGAAATTGTTGATTTTTCAAACCGGGTCAAAATAAATGGGATTTCAGGGTCAACAATTTCACAAGGTTCAGCAAATATTACATTGAAATTTAATAATGCAGATATAGTACACAAGTTTTTGCTGATGGATGCGTTTGAGAACGGCATTCACGGGGTCATTGGGGCAGATTTTTTTTTATAAATTCCAGGCAATTATCGATTATGAAAAATTTATATTTTCTTTTTTTGTGAACGATACTCAGATTTCTCTACCTATAGAATGCAAGTACGATTTTTACACAACGATACCAGCTCGCTGTGAGGTAATCAAATATTGCTGGGTAGACGAGAACGAGGAATGTTTAGTTTTACCTGATGAACTTTGTGAAGGCGTTTTTGTCGCTGCAATTATGACCAAACCAATTAGTAATATGATACCTGTTAGAATACTTAATACTCGTAGTGAAGATGTGAAGCTAAAAAATTTCAAACCAAAAACCAGTAACTTAAATAATTTTGAAACCTGCGAATTCAGTGATAATGCGATATCGGTTGATAGGTTAGATAAAATTTTCAAATTAATAAATACAAATCATTTGAACCAAGAAGAAAATTATTCATTACAGAGAGTTTGTGCAAAATACGCAGATGTTTTTCACTTAGAGGAAGATCCGCTTACTGTAACAAATATTTATGAACAAGCTATAACACTCCAAAAATCAGCCACACCGGCATATATAAAGCCTTACCGTTTACCACATGCACAAAAGGCAGAAGTTCATAAACAGGTTCAAAAAATGCTTCAAGACGGTATTATCGAGGAAGCCAGATCAGAATGGTCAGCACCATTACTAATCGTTCCGAAAAAGGCTGATAGTAATGGCAATAAAAAGTGGCGTGTAGTTATCGACTACAGGCAGCTAAATAAGAGGATCGAGGACGATAAATTCCCTCTACCCTGTATAACTGATATTTTGGAATCTCTCTCTGGGGCGGTTTATTTTTCTCACCTTGATTTGTCTCAATCGTACTACCAAATAGGGCTAGAAGCAAAGAGCCGACATTGTACAGCATTCACGACAGATCGAGGGCAGTACCAAATGACTAGGCTGCCAATGGGATTGAAAATTAGTCCTAGTTCTTTCTCCAGAGCGATGACGATTGCTATGACTGGATTGAACTATGACAGTTGTTTTATTTATTTAGACGATCTTATAGTGTTTGGAAATAATCTCATTAATCATAACAAAAATCTCACAAAAGTTCTACAAAGACTTAAAGACGTAAACTTAAAATTAAACCCTAGTAAATGCAATTTCTTAAGAAAAGAAATTCTATATCTGGGACATATTATTGCATCTGAAGGTGTCTCGCCTGATCCTGAAAAAACAAAAGTAATTCAAAATTATCCAATTCCTAAAGATGCAAACGAAACTAAAAGATTTGTCGCATTTGCAAATTACTATAGAAAATACATTCCAAACTTTGCCAATATTGCGGCACCACTAAATAACCTGTCCCGAAAAAACGTCAATTTTAATTGGACTACTGAATGTCAAAATTCCTTTATCCAATTAAAAGATGCATTGATTCACCCACCAATCTTACAATATCCGGATTTTTCTCCAGATAATGATTTCATATTAAGGACAGACGCATCAGGTTATGCTGTAGGCGCTGTTTTATCTAATGGAAATGATAAGCCAGTGGCATATGCAAGTAGGTCTCTAAACGTAGCTGAAAAAAGATACTCAACAATAGAGAAGGAGCTAACAGCAATTGTTTTTGCTGTAAAGCACTTCAGGCCGTATCTGTTTGGACGAAAATTTTTAATTCTTACTGACCATCGACCACTTGTATATCTTTTTGGCATGTCTAATCCTTCTAGCAGATTAACAAAGTTTCGTTTGACTCTTGAAGAGTATGATTTTACAATTCAGTATGTGAAGGGTAGAGATAATGTAACAGCAGACGCATTATCTCGCATAGAAATAACATCCGATCAGCTTAAGGCAATGAGAGACAACGTGGATGAAACAATATACGTCCAGACGAGAGCACAAACTAAAAATCTCAACAAAAATAATTCAGATGACAAACAGGCGGGCAAGGATATTCCTCATAAAAGGCTTGATCACCCTGGAGTGGTGGAAATTCTTAAGCCTGCTGAAAACTCAGTTGAATTAAGTGTCATAGCAGACAAAAAATACTGCGAAATAATTAATGGGAATAATTATGATTATAAAATTGGGAACTTCGCTTGTGTCAGAGCAGAAAATAAAATTTACATGAAGCAGGACACCCGATCGGCGTTCGCATTAACTGCATCGCTGAGGGACCTGAAAAATATCTGTATAAAGTACAAAATTCCAGAAATTTATATTTTAAAAAATAAAGCATGCATGCAGATAATTAACGAAGTAAGCAAAGTCCCAAATGAAATAAAAAATGCAGGTATAAAAATTTCTATAATCAAAGATGTAAAGAAAATAGACGATAGTGAGACTAGGGAAATAATAATTAACGATTTTCATATTCTCCCAACCGGAGGCCACGCAGGGGTCAATCGGTTATATAACAACATAAAAAAGTATTACTTTTGGGTTGGCATGAAAAAAGATGTAGAAAACTTTATACGGAAATGTGACGATTGCCAAAGGTACAAACACTCTAGGCCTAATGTTGAACCAATGACAATAACAACAACAGCAAGTTGTGTATTTGAAAAAGTTTTTCTAGATATCGTCGGACCACTCGAAGTAGATGCTCAAAATAATCGATATGTCCTAACTCTACAGTGTGAGTTGAGCAAATTCGTGGAAGCTTACCCGTTACAAAATAAGGAAGCTGAAACTGTGGCAAAAAGTTTTGTTAATAATTTTATTTTGCGGTATGGAATCCCGTCCGAGATCGTTTCTGATCGTGGGTCGGAATTTATGAATGAAACTTTGGATAAAGCTTGCAAACTTTTAAAAATAAAGAAATTAAATTCCACAGCTTACAGGCATCAAACTTTGGGGTCCCTTGAAAATACGCACAAGTCTCTGAATGCATATTTACGCATTCAATGTCAAAATTTTAAAACTGATTGGTCTTCATGGTTACCATTTTGGTGTTTCTGTTTTAATAATACAGTGCATACGGAAACCAAATATACCCCCCATGAGTTAGTTTTCGGCAGATTGTGCAACATTCCGTCTAATATAACTCAAAAAGTAGACCCTGTTTATAACTTCGATAGTTACCCTATAGAGCTCAAATACCGTTTACAGGAAGCATGTAGGGACGCGAGGAGTAACTTATTGACATCAAAAAGCAACCGTAAATTGAATTATGACAAAAATTGTAAAATTGTTAAATACAACATTGGGGATAAGATTTTACTTAAAAATGAAGCAGGAAACAAAAGTGAGCCCATTTATAAGGGTCCTTATATTGTTACGCAAATTAACTCTCCAAATATTGTAATTAGAATAGGTAAGAAATTTGTAGAGGTACATAAAAATAGAGTTAAGTTATACTATGAATAATCTTTTTAGGGTTAAGTTATCCTATGAATAATATTTTTAAGAGTTAAGATATACTATGAACAATGTTTTTTTTTTTTTTTGATATTTTTTTTTTAGTTCCATAGGAGGTGTAGTGTGTAACATCCTGTAGTTACAATAGGGTTTCACACCCTATACATTATGTAGCAATTGTATGTTTAACATTCAAATATAAATATGTATAATTAATAATAGGCAATATTGCTTATGATGAGTTTTAAAGATAACTAGGTTAATTAGAATAAACATGCCGTCAAAAGAGGGCATATAGTTTTTGACGATTGTATTAATGTCTTCGAACTAATAAACATAAGTTGGTTTTTGTAAAAACCTTGTGTTTGATTTAAAAGTATCAAGATAACCCTGCAAGGTTATCACACTATTTACCCTGCCGAAATTGCGGCATGTCAAAGTTAGGATAAATGTTTTCATTCGATAATCTAAATATAGTTTTTACCTGTCACACGTATGGTAACAGGTAATAACCACACAGCATTTTTTCATTAATTTTTCCTAACTTTGACAAGCCGCCATTTCGACAGGGTAAATAGTAGCAACCTAAAACTTCTGGGATATAATCTTAATAAAAATAGCTATCAAATGACGTATCACTCGACCCATCTTTTCATTTTAAATTTTGGGGGTACCTATCACCCCCACTTAGGGGTTGACAGGTAGGGGGTGAAAATACCAATAAAATGTGTCCCCCCAAAACAAAAATTGACGTATTCGAGCGATTTTTAATTAATCACCTAACACTTGAGAAAACCTCGGTGGGAAGTTTTTCGTGCCCCACCCTGTATAAATTCAGCATATCGATATGACAAATTTGTATCTATGTGCTCCATCATCGCGGACGTATCGATACATCGTATAATAGTACATTAGGCGTGTTCTTTCTACGGTTCGTTTCATCTCATTTTGGGATGAAGTGGTGAGGTTAACTAAGTAAATCATATGTAAGTAATTAAAATCCGTCGATTTCAATCTGATACTCGGAAGAGTCGGAAGGAATGTTAGCTGGTGGCACCCTACATAAGAACGCCAATGGTCACCTGATTTTACACCTGTTTTTGCCATATACTTCACCCCTTCGCTCCTCATACGGTAAGTATCAGATTAAAATCGACGAACAATAGGTAAGTGAAGTGAAATGAGAATAAGTGAGATCCTTGGTAGAAAGAACACGACTAATCAGGCGGTGCCAGCGGCTAAGCTCAGCAACTCAGCAGGGACTTTATTCTCGAAACCGAGGAACAGCGTTCTCATGAGAACGATTGCTCTGTCGTTGTCAGTGTTATAGTATTTTTAATACTCATTTAGAATAATTCCATTTTTATTTATCAATCACGAATCAGATGAAACAAAAAATTACCAACAAAAAGGAACGTCGATTGCTAATACGTCAGTTTCATGTACAAATATAAAATTCCTAACCTAGTTTTATCTGTGTGTTCAAGAAGCGACATACGTTTAGTCACAGAACAACTGGTACTTCTAAATAGGTATTAAAAATTCTATATATGGAAACATGAATACGGATGACGAAGACAGAACCTTCGTTCTCATAAGAACGCTGCTTCCCTGTTTCGAGAATAAAGTCCCTGCTGAGTGGCTGAATTTAGCCGCTGGCACAGCCTGAATTTACCCTATGTATAGGTGTCCCACGGTGGATGGCGTATTAGACGTTTATTGAGAACTAAATAGCGGATCATTTTGAAAATTTGGAAACTGGGTAAACAACCATGATGGATATACCCTTAAAAATATTTTTGACCATGCGGTGTTGCCGCTTCTACTCTAAACCAGTAGAAACATCGCTATTTTAAATGGAACAGCCTGTATATTTTTAAGTTTTCGAATTCGGCATATATGAGCAACTTTTTTTAATACTTTCCTTTACTTATCTGTCGCCGCTTTTCAGGAACAGGTAATTGGGCAAAGTATATATAGTCTGAAAGCTGGTTTTATCAACTTTTTAAATCCGTATTATTATACAGGGTATTCCATTTAATTTTTTTTTAAAAATCTGGCATTTTTGTAAGTAACCGGCAAAAATTAATTTCCGGACCATCCTGTATACTTGAACTAAGATGTGAGCGAAAGATCAAATGTCTACAGGGATAACCCAAATTACAGCTCAAAATTGTTTTATACGAGGGAGATATTAATTAATTAAAAATTGAAATTAATTATTATTAAGTGTTATGAGAAGTTGCTCATAATTATATACCGAGTTCGAAAATTTAAAAATATACAGGGTCTTCCATTGAAAATAACGATATTGCCACCGGCTTGGAGTAGAAGCGGCAACACAGCATGGTGTTACGGGATTAATTTTCTCCCTAAAATAAAGGTACCTCCATCTACCAATCGAGTCAGTAAGGTTCATAAACACTCACGCAGTTTTCAGGATTTTATTTTCACAGTACCACCTAAGAATAATTGTGCCTATTTATTTAAACATTTGACTATAAATAATAACAGTTCCCTGCTTTGGTCCAATTACAGATTTCTGCTTTCCCTTCCTCGATGGTACCATGGTAGCCAACCTAAAATTGTGACACTTAAAAATTCCCTATTTGGACACCCATGCTTCCGGAAGGGATAGGTTTTTTTTTTGGTAGAAAGAGGGCAGCTTTTTGAAGAGCACGTTGTGAGCTTCCTCTCTTAGCGCTTTTGCTGATTTTACCATAAGTTTTGAGTCCCTAATTGGATCCCCTTTGTGAGTTGCTGAGATTAAAGCATCACAGTGCCACTAGGCAGATTTTTGGTCAAATTTTAAGGGTTTAAACCTCAAACTTAACCGTTTTCCTTTGTGTGCTGTATCTGGAAAAGGTCAAAGTATTTTGGCCTTTTTGTTTTTCCTCTTATTCTTTTCGTGTTACACTGCTACTGTTGTCTTCACCCTTCATCGAATGCTTGGCACCTCCTTCGACAATCTTAAGTACTGATTGCCCACCAACCACCTCAGAACTCAAGAGGACCTAAATCTCCCCATTACCTGCCAACCAGAAAGATTTTGAAGGTTTCCAGACCTCACTCCAAGTCAGAAGTCATCCTGGTCTCTGTAAGACTGGTAACCAACACGTATTTGAGGATTCAATCTGTAAGTCAGTCTGATCACTTGTGTGTGTTGTCCTGGGTCCTGAAATTATATGGTTACACTCCAGCTGAGATAAAGAGTGACGTTCTGTAGCCAAAATATAAACTTACGTCAGTTTCGCGACGTAGCACTGTTCAGCGAAGCAAGGGCTAAGAAATTCCATAGCTGGATAGAGGCCTATAATAACCTTTAAGAAATTTGTTGTTTTATTTTTGCCTATTACAATTATTACCTGATTTATCCATCCTTGTATAACTTTGCACTTTAAGTACACTACTTTACGCCTAATCTAACATCGGGATAACTGTACACCGGGAAAATAGGCCTATTTCGAGGGTAAACGACTATTGATTTGTACATTGATTTTTGAGATCTTTAATGAATAAAATAAGGTTATAAATTTTTAATAAAATGGTAGGTATAGTATGGTTTTAAGGCAATAGAATAGGTAGTATTTTTAATAATTTACTGATAAATATTGCACCTTGTTTTGGTATATTGTATATTTTGCATTTTTGGAAGAAAGTATATAAACCATATCAGAGAATATTTGATTTCGATTATTTTCATTTCTTGTCCCTTTTACAGCTGACTTTGACTGCATTTGCGAATCGACGAGTCCTCGCATGCTAATAGGTGATTTCACTTATTGATGCCCTGCTTTTTGTTCTCCTTGCTTTCCTGTGTTGATTTAATTACTTTGTATGTTCTAGGCTGTTTCCTGTTTTATTATTTTTCGCATTCAGGAACCAATTTACTTTAGGGCTGAAAACAGGTGGCGCTTTTAGTTTTGACCCAGACCACTCTACCTTTAATCTGGCTAGTCGGAGCTGTAGGGCAGTTGGTTTCCTTTCGGCCACCTTCAGGAGTTTTATCATCCCCTCCATTCTTTCACCCCTTTCCCTTCTTCAACTCTTTCTTCTTTTCTTCTTTCTCCCCCTTTTGCAATAATCGCTCACGCAACAAATAGGCAATCTCATCACACTTCATGTAACAATGGTCAAAAATATTTTCAAAGTGTAGATAATGGTCGTTTATCCAGGTTGCCAAATTTCCAAAATGATCCGCTTTTTGGCTCAGTAGACCTGGCCCCCCACAGTTGATAATGTTTATCCAAAACGCTAGCCCTTGTTCTCCAGAGCTAGCGCAACCTAGCGCAACTTTTTCGAAAGCTAGCGTAGCTACAGGTCAAAAGATATGAGGCTTTATATTCGGGGGGGGGGGGGGGGGGCTAGGGTGACGCTAGCCCCCCCAATTATTCGATCTTCTCAAAAATGGTGGCGCACATTCGTAACACCTAGCGCAGCCTAGCGCAAGATGTGTCATAGCTGGCGCAGCTTTCGTAGCTGTCATACAGGGTGGACAAACAAAATCATGAGCCCCTACAAGTGATTTTTAATTTTCCGAAAATATATATGAAGCTTCCTTAAAGCTAGCGCAGGTAAAATTCGAGCAACCGCATTACCCCCTTAAAACATACACACATACAGGTATTTATTCGGGAGGCGGCTAGAGTGCCGTAAAAATCACTTGTAGGGGCTCATGATTTTTTTCGTCCACCCTGTATGACAGCTACGATAGCTGCGCTAGCTATGACACAACTTGCGCTAGGTGTCACGAACTTGCGCTAGCCTTTTGAAAAGGATTTAACAACTGGGGGGGCTAGCGTTGATCTGGAGAACGAGGGCTAGCTTTTTGGATAAAAATTATCAACTGGGGGGGGGGCAGGTCTACTGAGCCCCGCTTTTTAGTTCTCTAGTATGATTACACGTTTTTTTTTTAAATTTATAATAATGCTATCGCGATAGGGTTCGTAGCTATAAAAAGTGGTGCGCTAGCTATAAAAAGTAGTGCGCTAGCCTGCGCTAGGTGTCCTTATTCTGCGCTAGCATTTTGAGCAAGAAAAATTTACTGGGGGGGGGGGGGGGCTAGCGTTAATCTGCCCCCCCCCCCCCACCCCGATCTCATCCCCTGCTATTACCACAGGGGTTGGTGCGCTAGCTCTTAAAAGTGGTGCGCTAGGTGTCCTTATTCTGCGCTAGCATTTTGAGCAAGAAAAATTTACTGGGGGGGGGGCTAGCGTTAATCTGCCCCCCCCCCCGATCGCATCCCATGCTATTTCCGCGGGGATTGGTGTGCTAGCTTTCAAAAGTGGTGCGCTAGCCTGCGCTAGATATCCTCTATCTGCGCTAGCTTTTTGAGCAAAAAAATTCAACTGGGGGGGGGGCAGCTTAACTGAGTCCTCGAATGGCTATTATCAATATATGCGGAGTGTGGCCAATCCACAACGATGCATGTAGTTGGAACTTGTGTTTCGCAATTGGATAACCATGTCCATAAGAAAGATGTGGAAGTCACTCGCATGCTCTCGAATCATGTATTTTCGACGGTTCATCATGCGAAATTTTCTATAATGGAATATACAGGGTGATTCAAAAGTAAGCGGCATCCTTTCAGGGGGGGTTTATTTGAAATGTGCAATTCAAATGCGTCTGACTAAGTCGCAATTTTTACCGGTATTTCAATGCCAAAAAATGCGACTTTGTCGGACGAATTTGAATTGCACATTTCAAATAGACCCCCCCAGGGGCGCATTCCTTGCATAAAAATAAGACAAAAAGTTCCTATTAACTTATTTTATGGATCACGACCGTTAATAATTGATATTGTTAGAATAACTGGGAAACAGTCAGTATGATAGATTTAGTAGAGTTTATAGGCAATTGTAAAAGAGTGATAAATCTATGATACTGACTGTTTCCGTTATTCGAACAAAATGTTCCTATTAACATTGGTCCGGAAATGCTTGCTAAGGGAGCTACGCCCCTTCGAATAGGACACCTGAAAGACGTATTTTTCTCTATAACTTTGAAACCCTTCATGAATACATTTTAAAAATGGGTGTATTTCATTAATTAAGATACTAAATTGAAAATTCAAAAATCTTATTCAGTGGCGTCACATACTGGGAAGGGTGAAGGTTAAAACATCCCTATTTTTTCTACTCCACAGGTTTTTGCGATTTTTATTGAAAATTCGGAAAAATTAGAGTTTTTTACATAGAAAAGGTACTCTTGGTTCAATTCGATACAGCGTACCGTTTACGAGAAAATTGACTTTGAAAATTTTCTGATTTGCGTATGTTTCGCAAAAACCTGACGAGTAAAAAAAAATAGGGATGTTTTAACCCTCACCCTCCCCAATATATGACGCCACTAATTAAGATTTTTGAATTTTCAATTAGGTGTCTTAATTGCCATCAAATTTTTAAGAAATACATCAATTTCTAAATTCCATTTGTAGGTGAGTTCGGCTTGGCAACTCTTTTGACTCCTTTGACCCTTTTCGCTGCAAAATCGTTCGGGTCACGCCAATGGGAGTTAATAGTGCAAGCTCCGGGGTACAGCCAAGTAGAGTGAAAAGAGTTAACTCTGCAAGCACCACCTCGAGAGATGAAGCTCGAGGAGCGGGCATGCGCACTTCCTATATTTTCAAAAGGCGGTAAAATTTACGCTTTCGATAATTCACTATCCTAACGATCTTAACCTGAAGAGTTCAAAGAAGATATTTTTTGCTTAGGGCTTGGTTGCCTCCTGGTAGAAAAAATGGCTTCGCTCCCTCTATAATAAGATTTACCTAAATTTAGAAATAAAAAATTTAATCCAAAAGTAGATAAAATAGGTAAATTCCATATTATTGCTATGAATTATACTTTTTTTAGTAAATTATAATGATTTGAAAATATCCGCAAAAACACATGTTCCGGTTTGTGATGGGAATAATTTCGTTCTTAGTAATGAAAAAATGCTAATTCAAGAAAAAAGAAGTAAATATTTTTGTTTTTATATTACTTTAAATTAGATTCTTTTATCTGGGAACAATTGTTTATTGTTTAATAATAAAATGGAATGTTCCTGAACATCTTTGCGCAAACACTCACGGCATTCGCTGGCGGCGGCTAACCTGCTCCCTGCGATGCGTTCGGCTTAACCACTTTACTCTTTTCACTCTGTGATCACGTGACTATGAAACTTCTCTCTATCCACTCCAACTCCGCTTTGCCAAGCCGAACTCACCTTGTGAAGGGTTTCAAAGTTACCTACACTCTTTCCAAATCCAAGCGGCAGTAAATGACAAACTGGTCATTTTCATTACAACCTATCAAATGTCCTCCTTGCATGGGCACTGGTCCAGGTAGGGCGTTTCAACCAATAGGAACGCTGGTGTTTGTTTACAATTTAGGTTATTAAATGTCATTTACTGCCGCTTGGATTTGGAAATGGTGTAGGTATAGAGAAATATACGTCTTTCAGGTGTCCTATTCGAAGGGGCGTAGCTCCCTTAGGAAGCATTTCCGGACCCATGTTAATAGGAACTTTTTGTCCTATTTTTATGCAAGGAATACGCCCCCGGAAGGATGCCGCTTACTTTTGAATCACCCTGTAAAGATGGATCGATGCGGCTAATCATAACGTCTGCAAATCTTTCTGACGACGATTGGACGCAACACGTTAACGGGCAAGTGTAAATTTTCATATTTTTTTGATTACATACCGGGTGTTTTTCAAAACCCGCTCACCGGAAGTGACCCTAACTTTCTTATTGTAAATGAGACGCCATGTATATTATCCCTTATTTCAATAGAAAACTACATTACGAGTACAATGACACCTCATTTGTCACTTTTTGACATTTTATCTCCAAATTATTTTAATTTTCACTTTATAGTCTAGAGCACCATGAACTAGTTAAAATGCTTGATTTTGCTCCAGGGAACCTGGGAAAATTAGTTCTGATCTTATTTTGTATTTTATTTCCTCTACAGAAACATTCAAAAATAGAAGAAGCGTATTTTTTGAATTATATCAATTTTTTCAAATGGAAAGGGTATGGCTCATTAGCACATTCCGAAAGATCATTTTCTTACGAACAATTCAATACCACACTATCGCTAGTTTATGAGGTGTCATTGTACTCGTAATGAAGCTTTCTATTGAAATAAGGAAAATATACATGGTGTCTCATTTACAATAAGAAAGTTAGGGTCACTTCCAGTCAAACCGGAAGTGATAAAAAAATATTTGAATACGTCAAATAATGCACATTCGGGTCATTAATGAACACACCAAATTTCATTTGTTTATTTGTGACAATAAAAAAGTTATGGGGGTGGCGGGTTTTGAATAACACCCGGTATATACAGGGTGTCTCAGAATATGTGGGCAATCTTTCGGATTCAGATAGAACACAAAAAAATGATGACAACTTCCTATGAAAAAAAAATCCTACGGCCCCCCCTACAAAGTTACGTGCCCCTAAAGGACGCCTCTGAAAATCGGTTTTTTGTTGATAACTTTCAAAATACTCCGTGTAATTTTTTTTCTTTCAATATAATGGATACTAGACATAGATGTAAAAACAAAGGCTAGATCAGATTGTTTACATTTTGAAGCAATCATGGATTTCAAATCCTACTCTTCCTCTATTCCTAATCTGGTGAATTTCATAGTCTACCTCTTTGCATGGGAAAATCAATGTTGCAAAACTTTTATTATTTTGAGCGCATCGCGATTAAAACTTCAATAGATTACATTCAATCTTCAATTAGCGTATTTATGTATGAGCAAACTAATTTTTGCAATCAATTTTTTTTCATATTTCACCTATTAATAAATATAAAAAGTATAATTTTTCGTTATATATTTTAATTCCATGATACCACTGGCAACACCGCACTCCCTTCCAACCTCATTTTCATTCAATTTGAGCAGCTGATAGTACAGCCTTCTACGCTATCGTAGTTTTTTGGTTGCTGTGTCGCTGCAAGTCGGAATTCAGTCGGAATTTGTGTTTTTGTGGATTTATCAGTGTATTGTGCGTTCCCGTTTAAAAAAATAATTGAAAGACTTCTGAAAATGGTTCGTCAGTGTCAAGTGTGTGTGAAATTGGACTCATTTCATCCAAATTTATCCTTTCACAGGTTAGTTTCGCTTTGTTATTATTCAGGATGTCCGCCCGCAAGCAATATGAAAATAATTGAAAACTAAATTATTAAGTATTATATATTCATTGTTGACTCTTTTCTATTTTAAAATATGAATTTCATATCATCTATTCTATATGTACTGTACCAGCAGAATACATCTGAGAGACATATTTTATTATGCTATTTCATATCTGCAATTATAATAGGTTTATGTTTATTGGAGGAATTATTTATTCATTATTTTCTTGGTGCAACAAATCGTCAAATAATTAAATCAACAAGTTTTTTAAAGATAAAAAGATCAACAAATGTATTAGTACCTATGTCA
Source organism: Ceutorhynchus assimilis (assembly GCA_917834065.1). Taxonomy (NCBI): domain Eukaryota; kingdom Metazoa; phylum Arthropoda; class Insecta; order Coleoptera; family Curculionidae; genus Ceutorhynchus; species Ceutorhynchus assimilis. The sequence continues at coordinate 17,928,149 of OU892283.1, forward strand.
ACTAGGAAAATAATGGAAAAATCCCTCCCAAGTAGGTGACTACTATTCTTTTTTAACATTAAAATAATGTATTCTAGATTTCCTGTTAATCTTGAAAGGAGAAATTTGTGGCTTTCTCTTGTTGGATTGGATCAGAACCAGCGTTTACCAAAACATCCGGAAATATGTTCTGATCATTTAAATCCTTCTGATATAATAATGAAGCAGAATGGACTTCGATATGTTAAGCCTGAAGCTAACCCACAACCTATTGATTCATTATTTTCTCAGTCTATGACATACAGGTGAGGCCTATTCCAATTAATACTATTTATGTCCGATTTATCAACAGAGTACTATTTATAGAATAGTTTTGCGTTGATAAAGTAGCACTTTATTTTACTGTAAAATAAAGTGCTGTTTTATTTTACTAGTAAAATAAAGTGCTGTTTTATTTTACTAGTAAAATAAAGTGCAACTTTATTGCCTACCTGAACTACCTGCCAACCTGCCAAGGTGAAACAGGTATACTCGAATTTGAATATTTTTCATTCAATTTTTTTAATTCCTAATAAAAACCAGTAGCAAGTCAAAAATTTAGTAACTATTTTGACAATACAAGCCTTTTCTACATAAAAAATTCAAAAGCATTGACAATTTTACATTGTATTGCCAACATAATGTCATTTTGACTTTTATCTTAGAAAAAAAGGCTTTGGATATTTAGTGTTTTATGAAAATAAATAACCAATCTGAAAAACCTGATTCCCCTGGATGAATCTGTTTAATCCTAAAATAAAAAAAGTCAAGCATCTAATCTAATCGCCTCTTGTGTTTTTTAGCTCTGATTCAACTTCATACGAAAGTCCTCCAAGAAAATCTAGGTAAGATTATTTCCAGATATTAATTCATATTTCCAAGCCAAAATTGTATTTTATTCTTTCATTCATCATACCATGCTTTTATTATTTCAGGGTTCAAGAAATTTTATCGGATGATCTTATTGCTTCACCTGGCAGCATGACTTCCAGCAATGATGGGTAAGTTTGAATTATTTTTTAGATATTATTAAAATATGTTGACAATAAAAAGAGCTGAATATTTTACTTTAAAAAGCATATTTTTTCAAAATTTTACTTATTTTTTAAGTATTTGAGGGTGCTTTCTTCATGCAAATTCTCTAGCAAAAAAGTAGTACCCTGTCGGTTCGGTCTAACCAGAAGGGCAATGTATTGACTTCTAGTCAGACCACAAATAGATAAGTTTAAACCTAGGAGTAAACTATTATGATCATGGTTTCGATCTATTTCAGTTTCTTCTTAATCTTCTATGTCAATTGTCTAAGATACTAGTCAATCCTGCACTGGCATAAATTGAAGGAATACTTTTTAATTATAGAGCAGCAGTTGCAGAGATAGCAATGACAAGAAAATTCATTCCTCCTCTTCACTCACTGCTACTGCTTCCGAAGCAGAGGCCAAAATGCAAAAGTTGTCGTAATAGTCTAAGAGCCCGTGACACAAAAGCCTCAGTCATCTGTTAGAAGGCCGTTTTTTGGTGGCCCGGTATGCCAAGTCCTCGGTCAACTAAAAAACGTAATGGTTGGCAGGTTTCGGTGTGAAGAAAGTGAGGGGTGGATGTATTTTCACTACCCCAAAATAAGGCTTTCTACCTTATGAGTCAGAAGCGTTTTTTTTGTTGTGAATAAATAATATGGACCTACTGAGGCCTGAACGGGAACGGTTGGCGGGCCTTCCCCCTCTCTACACCATGCCCACCGCGTTTTAAGTGAAATTCTCAAGGTAAGTTCCTACCTCACAAGTCAGAAGGACGAAAAAAAGTGAAAATTATACATTTCCACTTCCTCGTCCGTTCTGCTCTGGGTTGGCAGCCGGTTGGCGCTCTATTGTTTATTTAAACATATGTTTTTGCGAAATTGAAGTTGTTTTCTCCCTCGTTATAATTTGAAGACATAGTGGAGGTTTTTTCAAATCAAATCAAGTCAAACACACTTTTTAATTTAACTGCTAAATATTTTGGGAAATTGGAGAAAAAAAACATCAGAATTGCCTCAAATTGGACATAAACATACTTTCAGGGGCCGATAGAGGAAGGGGGCGCGCGCCTCCCTGAGACTCTGAAAATTTACTCGAAAGAGTTTTGAGTAAAACATTTGAAAAAAAACATACCTACTTATTCAGAAAAATTTTGCAAGAATTTTCCAAAAAATTTTGTATAAAAAATTTCCAAAAAGAATGTTATAGAAAATTTTTCGAAGCTGACACCATTGTTCAATTTTTCGATTTGTTCCTATCAGATAAATTTGTATTCCGTATTTTTATTTTGAATAGGTATTTTTATTATTTCCCGTTTATTGATATTATGTACTTACTGAGTAGAGGGTGATCCAATTTGATATACCACCAACCGTTTTGTCGCTAGAGGGCGTTTCTCGATTTCGAGCCAAACTGTGAAAGCTTTATAACTTTTTCAAGTACGTCATTGGATTCTGCTTGAGAAAATACCTCTAGAAATTTTATACCTACATGAATCAATTATTTTCATAAACAAAAAAAATAAATATTTGTGCAGTTCACATCCAGTAGAAATCAAACCTTCAATAAACTAAGCTGAGAGAGAATGAAATACACAACTTAGGTAGAACGCTTGGTAGACAAGAGTGGGGAGGCTACGAAGCACCGCACAAAAAGGAGACGAAGAATAGGGAACGTTGTACAAAAGTATTCCATCTTATTCTCTAGCTGACTAAATTCCATAGATCTATATGTTTGTCTCTTTTCAGTGTCGCTTTCTCGTTTTATCGAGTCGAGTCTCAAATCACTCCCAACGATTCTGAAGAAGTTTTCACTTCAAAAGTGATAAGGTTTCACAGTATTGCTCAAAATCCAGAAACATCCTCTATAATGAAATTTGATCCTCAGTGGGGGGGGGGGGGGGGTCATTTTTTTGTATCTGGTCTCAGAAATTTACGTTTCTTATCAAAACTGTCCAAATTGGAACACCCTGCACATTCTCACAACATATAAAAAGTGAAAATAAATGTTTAAAACATTATTTCTAATAATTCATAACCTGCGCCCTCCCTGACCAAAGTATGGGTATAGTAGATAATCGATCAAAGAATTCTGCCAAGGTTTATGCCAAATTTGAGCCACTCTGATGTGGGTTTATTTAAGCGATTTTGATGTTTTTTCTCCTTGCAGAAAAAAATTATGTATGTAACCTGCGGATGAAATCGCATTTATCAGTTGATAAATGTGTGTATTATTTTTTTTATCCATGTAAAATTTATAAAAACCCCCACTAATTCTTTAGATATATAGCGAGGGAAAATACAACTTCAATTTCGCAAAAACATATGTTTAAATAAACGACGGAGCGCCAACCCAGCGCAGAACGGACGAGGAAGTGGAAATGTATAATTTTCACTTTTTTTTCGTCCTGACTTGTGAGGTAGGAACTTCCCTTGCGAATCTCACTTAAAACGCGGTGGGCATGGTGAAGAGAGGGGGAAGGCCCGCCAACCATTCCTGTTCAGGCCTCAGTAGGTCCATATTATTTATTCACAACAAAAAAAAAACTTCTAACTCATAAGGTAGAAAGCCTTATTTTGGGGTAGTGAAAATTCATCCACTCCTCAGCTTCTGCACACCAAAACGCGCCAACCATTACGTTTTTTAGTTGACCGAGGACTTAGCATACCGGGCCACCAAAAAACGGCCTTCTAACAGATGACTGAGGCTTTTGTGTCACGGGCTCTCGTAGTAGAAGTTTCCAAAAATATTCCTGCACAGGGCAATTCCAAAAAAAGGTATGTCAGAAAATAGTTAACTGAGTGATCTTATAATTAAATTCAGCAGAGAAGTATTCACTCCGATAACTGGCATTAAAATTTAATGTAAAAATTAATCTCAATACCTCTTTGCTTTGTTATTAAAAAAAAAGTTTACTAGGCTTATATTAAGTATCTAAGTTTCACGTTCTTTTCTTTAACATATTTTAATTTCTGTTGGTTACAGGAAAAGACGTTCCTACATTAAGGATCTATCGCCTAGCGATTTTTCTACACCGAAAAAAAGGAGAGAAAATCTTACAAAAGTGAAGGCAACTGTTGCAAAGCAAAGAAAAAAAATTCACTACACACAAATGACTGTAAGAAGGTTGAGACTCCGTATCACATCCCTTAAATCTCTCCTAGATTATTTGAAGGATAAGTCTATGATATCAGAATCATCAGAATCTACAATACGAGTAAGTAATATCATATGATCTATATATGATATTTCAGAGTTCAATAATTGACCAAATAGGAAATTAGGCAATCCAAACCACGTGACTTTTTTTGACGGATTGTTGGCACACAAAAGATTTTCTTGGTTTAATGTTGTCCATGCGTTCGGTATTTTGCTCAAAGAGCAGAGCGTGTTGAGCAGAGCCGTAATCACGTGACCAGCGAGCGAACAGAGCAATTGAACGCAGTATCCGAGTGGCCGAAATTTTAATAAACGAACGCAAATGAGCCTGCTCCGAGTACACTTTCTGAATAAACGAACGGTAAATTCAAGCTCGGAGAACTCTGATCAAAATATCGAACGCGCGGTGTGTCATTTTCTGTGTTAACTCCGTATTTTGCTGCTTATTGCTTAATTTTATGAGTTTTGAGACCTTAAAAAACGCATACTTACAATAATTTAGAAATATTTTGAAATGAAATTTGTAAAAAGCTGGAATTAATTATTTTAAAATCCCCAAGATCAAAGTTAAACACAAGGGACGATGACTGATGACAAAAGAAATTAAGGGTTATGGGCACTTGTGTGCCAACAGTCGGCCATATTTGACACATCATTGGATTGCCCAATTCGTCTCAATAAAAATATAGGGTGTTCATTTTAAAACTTACCACCCCTATTATCTTGGTAGAAAAAAAAATTCGAAAAAATCCCTGAAACACGTCAACTATAATTTGAGGGCGAATGGGGGATGAGTTTTTATGCAAAATTCATCTCTCCCTTTTCAACCCTCTAGCCTCCAGAGCCACCCCCTAGAAAATCTTGAATGAGAAGGGGGTGATATATTTTTTTGGAGGCTTTTTAATTCCATACATTTTGGTACTAAATTTCAATCCCTAAGTTCAACTGTTTTGGAAATATTGACAGTTTAAAATTTACTTTTTTGCAACTTTGACAGGCTGTAAAACCTAAACTGTTAATTTTAGAGGAAAACCGATTTCACATTCTCATCTTAGATTTTAATAAACTATCATTTGATAAAAATTCCGGTTATAAATTTAATCTCCGGTTAAATTCAAAGTTGGTGTCAAATGATAGTTTATGAAAATCTAAAATAAGAATGAGGGATCGGTTTTCCTCAAAAATTCACCATTCAGGTTTTACAGCCTGTCAAAGTAGCAAAAAAGTCAATTTTCAACTGTCAATATTTCCAAAACAAATGAACTTAGGTATTAAAATTTAGTACCAAAATGTATGGACTTAAAAACCCTCCAAAATGATGTATCACTTGACTCCCCTTCCCATTTAGGATTTTCTAGGGCGTGGCTTTGGAGGCTGGGGGGTTGAAAGGGGGGAGGTGAATTTTGCATAAAAACTGATCCTCCCTCAAATTATAGTTGACGTTTTTCAGGAATTTTTTTGAAAATTCGTCTCCTCCGAGATAATAGGGGTGGTAAGTTTTAAAATGAACATCCTGTATATATTTTTTTCTTCTCATGTTTACTACTTTTTTCCTTTTCTTGTTCGCCCAGTTAAAATCGATTATATTGAGAATATTCACAGAAAGTATTTCGAAACTATCCCTTCCTATCAACTTTTGGTTACTTTTATGTAATTGGGCTACCAAAATATTAGTAGTTATATTCTTTTACGTCTGTCACATAAAAAGCCCAGCTCTGCTAAAGGATACCATATTTATCTTCATTTTGGCTTTAGGAAGTTGTATTATGTATGCATCAAATATACTTCTTAGGCAAAAGGGCAACAGCTAAACAGCCCAGAAAAATATTGAGTTTTATTTTTAATTTTTTTGACTTGCACCAATACTAACTGCTAGCCTAGAATAATCATAATATTTTAATACAAATTTCTTTCCAGGCATCGCTCTCAGGACCTGCAGTAGACGTGTTTGAGCGATTACTGAAAGGGCCTTCAGCAAAGAAATACAATCCAAGCCTAAGATCATTTGCTCTAACATTGTCCTTCTATTCTGCTAAGGCGTATAATTTTGTCAGGAATACCTCCAATCGAACCCTACCTCATTTGGGAACCATATCTAAATGGTACAGATCGATTGATGGAACTCCAGGGTTCACCAAAGAAAGTCTCACGGCCCTAACCATGAAACAGCGTGATTCGTCTGCACCTCTAGTATGCAATCTGGTCATGGACGAAATGTCTATAAGGCGTCAGATTGAGTGGACTGGAACGAAATTTGCTGGCTATGTTGACATTGGCACAAACATCGACGAAGACACTCTGCCAGAGGCCAGAGAAGTGTTGGTGTTCATGGTTGTGGCCCTCAATGGCTCTTGGAAGGTGCCAGTAGGTTATTTTTTATTGAATGGGCTATCTGCAGGTACAAAAGCTGAGCTGGTTGAAAAATGCCTTGGATTTATTCATGGAAGTGGAGTAACAATATCTTCACTAACATTTGATGAAGCACCTGTTAATATTACTATGGAAGAAAAATTGGGTGCAGATTTCAGGAATCCATTAAATCTATCAACAAGCTTTCATCACCCTATAACAAATGAGAACGTCTATATATTTCTTGATGCATGTCACATGATCAAGCTTGTACGCAATAGGGAACTTTACTAATTTTTTTTTATCTTTTTAAATCATTTATTTATGCCTTGAAAGAGTATTCCCCAAATATTATTTCCTAAAACTCAATAATAACTTGGTGAAATTTTTTTAAAGTTTCGCGCGTATTAAAAGCATTTCAAACGACTTTAAATGCGCGCGAATCTGGATGACGTCACGTAGTATGATTTTTGATTTTGCGTCACCTTGTCGTCAAACTTTATATCACAAAACATCTTTATATTTCACTTCATTGTATTTAATTTGATTGACTTCCACATTTTCCACCGTTATTTGTTTTGTTGTTGTTTTGGGTTGCGGCGAGCTGTAAATTTTTAAGTTATAATGGAAAAAAAGATTCGCACATACTTACTTTTGCTACTATAAACATATCACAAATTACAGATTGGCGGATTGGCCTTTGGAATTTCCTTCTTCGGTCATAATTAATAGGTATATCGTTTCATTTATATAATACTGAGCTAATCATTGAATTTAAACTAAGTAAACCAATTCTAATAATGATAAAATTTTAAAAAATCAGAGAAATACGTAAATAAACACAGCTAACGGGTATTTATTATGTACAGTTCGAGTAAACGCTCGGAGTTGCTATTTTGTTCTTTTATCCCTGTTCTTCGCATCATAAGCAAAAAAGACGGAAAATGCTCCGAGCGCTCCGTGTTTCAAGACGAACTCACGGTATGATGGACGGTTGCTGACAGACACTGACAGATCATACTACATGACGTCACGACCAGTACCAGAGCGTTTTTTGCCGCTAGAAATAATTTGAATTTTTCCGCATTTTCAATTCCTTATTGTGGCCGTTTGCGCCAAAAAAAAATTGTTTTTTTCGCTGATATAGGTTTTAATTAATGTATTCTTATGATTTATAGTAATATTTTCATGTTTAAATTTTTTGTCAAGTTCCCTATTGCATGGCATCACAAACAGACCTTCGAGATGGTAGTAAAAATACTATTAATTGGAGTTATGTGACAAAATTAGTAGAGAAGCAGTATTTGGAAAGCTTGCATGCAGCAACAAAAGTGAGAATGAGGCATCTGCAATGGGAACGAGAAAAGATGAAAGTTCGTTTGGCCACTCAAACTATGAGTAGAAGTGTTAGTGATGCCATGAGCTATTTACGGAAAGATTTGAAGCTTGACGAATTCAAAGATTCAGAGCTAACATCAGAATTCATTTTGAAATTTAATAACACATTTGATATTTTCAACTCGAGGAATCGCCTGGTGAAATATTTGTATAAAAAACCACTTTCTCCAAAAACAGAAAAGCATATTTTTGAATATTTAGAAGAGGTTAAATAGTACATTATATACCTAGGTAGAGAAGTTGGTCATTATATACCGAGCGCTTTTATAAACCGAGGCGCGTAGCGCCGAGGTTTATAATGCGTAAGGTATACAGGGTGGCCAATTGAAAACGAAACAGAGGTGATTTTGGGCTCCCCAAGACATTTAAGAAAAAACCCTCGTACCCGTCGATTTTTGATTTAAGGGGGAACCATTTTTCTGGTGGTTTCATCCCCTAGGGGGCGAAGCCCTAGCGGGGGTGACAAGGGCCCCCAAAATTTTAAATGGAATGAGGGGTCGAGTGATACATTATTTTGAAGCTATTTTTGTGTAGATTATAACCACTGAGTCTTACATCGCTACTATCTACCTAGCCATTACAGGGGCTAATTAAAGTTACAAAAACATGTTAGAATATTTTTATTTAAAAAAATGCTTTAAAAACAAAAACAAACAAGTAAATTCTGAAAATGACCTCAGAAGAAAAAATCTAACGGGCTTAAATCTGGAGAACGCGGGGGCCTCTCCTTCGAATCCATTGTCCTGGAAACCTTTGGTCCAAATATTGACGAATCACTGCAGCATAGTGGGGTGGCGCACCATTTTGTTGGAATATTAGACGGCTTTCCATGTATCCGTTATCATTCTCTAGTATCTTCACCAGTTCTGGATGAATCGCATCTTCTTATCACTCTAGGTACATTGCTCCTGTTAAATTTATAGGTAAAGAAGGGGTCTATTATACGGTTACCAAAAATGCTAGCCTAAACACTCAATTTCTCGGGATGTTGCGTATGTACCTCACGAAATATGTTTTCTGGGATTTGAATTAGCCCAATAGCGGCAGTTGAGACGATTCACCGTACCGTTCAAGAAAAAAGGAGCACTCATCAGAGAAATATACAAACTGCTGCTCCATTTATTGAAAAAAAATAATTGGGTTATGAGTTTTTCAATGGTGAGGGAGGAGGAAATAAAACGAAAAAGGGGGTTAGTAGCACATCAACCAAAATACCATTTAATTATACTCCATTATTTAATACAATTTTTTTATATTCAATACAATATTTATTTAATACAATATTTCCAGGTATACATACAATATTTTCAGGTATAATACGTACGAAATAACGTCCTAGGGCATTATGGAGATGTAGATTATTTGAGTGTTTGGGCTAGCATTTTTGATAACCGTAAATAGGCCCCTTTTTTACCTATAAATTTAACAGGAGAAATGTACCTAGAGTGGTTAGGAGTTGCGATTCATCCAGAATTAGTGGAGATACTAGAGAATGATAACAGATGCATACACTAATATTCCAACAAGATTGTGCGTCATCCCATTATGCTGCAGTGGCTCGTCAATATTGAGTGGCCCCCGCGTTCTCCAGATTTAAACCCGTTAGATTTTTTCTTCTGAGGTCATTTTCAGCATTTACTTGATTGATTTTGTTTTTAAAGCATTTTTTTAAATAAAAATATTCCAACATGTTTTTGTAACTTTAATTAGCCTCTGTAATGGCTAGGTAGATAGTAGCGATGTGAGACTCGGGGGTTATAATCTACATAAAAATAGCTTCAAAATAAGGTATCACTCGACCCCTCATTCCATTTAAAATTTTTGGGGCCCTTGTCACCCCCGCTAGGGCTTTGCCCCCCAGGGGGTGAAAACACCAAAAAAATGGTTCCCCCTTAAATCAAAAATTGACGGGTACGAGGGTTTTTTCTTAAATGTCTTGGGGAGCCCGAAATCACCTCTGTTTCGTTTTCAATTGGCCACCCTGTATAATGACTTTCTCTACCGTGGAATATATAGAATTTTTTTTACTACTGCTATAGTAGAAAATAAAAAATAAGTTTGAAATCTGTGTTCAAATTATTTTTTCTAGTTGGAAGTGCTGCCCCCTATCAACATCTATGCTAATTTCCTATGATACATACAGGAACCTGTTTTTTTGATTAAATTGATAGTTTGAAATTGAAATTAAACCAATAGAAACCTGTAACGTTATGACAATATCTTTGCGTCATGACGTCATTTTCATTATTGACCTAGGTTTTTTTTCATTATTTTCATTATTAACCTAGGGAGAGAAATTCATTTTTTTCCGAGAAAAGTAGATTGAATAATGACTACTTCTCAGGTTAGTAGTAAAAAAAATATACATATATATGTTACAATAGTCAAATCAGCCAGAAGAACAGGAGTTTTAGGTTTCCTAATAGGCATTGAGAGTCTTAAAAATATGTATAAAGATTTAGTGACAGAAAAAAAAAATTGAAATAAAGTGCTGGACAAATGAAGCGGGACAAGCGAATTTTTAGGTTAATTTCAAATTCCAATATTACGCCAACTAAAAAATATATTAATGGGCAGTTTGCGAAAATTGAACTTTAAATTACGCAAAACACTCATTGATATTTTCTTTAGTTCGCGTAATATTGGAATTTGAGTTAAACTGAAACATCGCTTGTTCCGCTTCATTTGTCCAGCAGTTTATGTACTGACATATAAACTTTCCCAGGACCACCTAGAATTATTCTTTGGCTCAATTAGAAGTAGAGGAGGCTATAACAACAATCCCACTGCCAGGCAGTTCGAAGCAGCTTATAAAAGATTGCTTATTCACAGCCAAATATCTGCTCCAAATAGTGGTAATGCAATCAATTTAGAAGAGATTCCAATACTAACGAGTGGCTCTGGCAAAATCACCACTGGAGAAACAGGGGATAATTTAGAAGAATCTGAAGAATATTTATCATTCTTGGAGAAAATAAAAACAGATATCAAGGAAGATTACAATTCATCCTCTGCTTGGGATCTCACTTTATATGTAGAAGATGTAGTTGGCTACATAGCAGGATTTGTTGTTGAAGGCCTGAAAAAATGCCTCAATTGCCCTAAGTGTCTCTACATTTTAGAAACTGATCAGACAAGCTCACTGCTTCAAGCCAGGAAAACATATGGAAGGCTTGTCAAGGCAAGTCCACTAGTTATACTGCCGTACTAAGCGCAGAAGCGGTAACTACATATTCAAGGGAAATTGATATTTGACTATCATACGAAACTAGTGTTTAAAATGTACCTTTTACTAAGGTATTAAAGCGGTATCTCGGCAGTATCTAATTGAAAATATGAATTTATTTTCAGGGGTATCTACAAATCTGAGCTATACCTATTGCTATCATAAGGGACTTAGCGGTAAACTACACATACTAAGGTATTGTGGGCGTATCTACAGCAGTTACCGCTAAAACTTCTTAGTAAATTGTAGTTACCCCAAGAATACCTTAGATTACACATACTCACCGCCAACATGCCTTAGTATGTTGACGACTTTCAGAAGTACGATACTTAGGAGGAGGTAACCTCCTAGTTGTCGTTGCTGGAGTAAACAAACAACACAAAAAAATTATCAAATAATAACCTAATAACTCTAAAAGATTTAACAGTTTTGTGTTGTGATACTTTGTGTTTCTTATGCCTGGTTCATCTATTAATTAAATTGATGATAAATTCAGGGTAAGTTCTGAAATGAAGATATTTCTTTTCATAAATAGTTATTTATTCCTCACATTTTCCCACAGAATGGGTTCAAAACGAACAAAACTAATTATCCAGAATGCAGAGATTGCCTTTCAATGTAATAATCTTGATAATAATGTTAGAGATGATATTGCTGAGGATGAAGAAAACTCTGGAAGAGTTCCTACAGGCCCCTCTAATAATAAAACGTCTCCAGGCGTATTATTGTATCATGCAAATGTTCTTGAAAATCCAGTTACAATTGATATGGATTGTCTAACTGACATTACTCCGGTTACGTTTTTTTCCAACAACGGTATTACGGCTGCAGATAATTCGAATTTGGGTAAGTTATATAAACAATTTTTCTATAAAAAATTACATTCCTATTTTGAAGCAGATCAAGCAAATTCCTCCGAAAAGCCTGTTTATACAGAACTTTTCACTGTCCTGGATAACAGCACAGTTGATGATGGTGTGGTAGAGAACATAACAGAAATTGCATCCAATGTAGCAGACTACTTACCTAATCAAAGAAATGAAGGGGAAAATTGTCCAGATTTTCAAACGGTTTCGACGCTTGAAGATGGTAGACCCGAATCTGGTAATGATAAGAGCGCGAGCAGCGACCATAATAATGATGACGACCCTGATTATCAACCTGAAGATGATGATATCAATGCTTACGACAGTGATAATGAAGATAATCCTTTAAATGCTGGAGAAGTAGAGAACGAGGACAGTGACAGCGATATTGAAATTATTGAAACAGAATACACGAAAAAGGGAGCTTTACGAAAAAGAAAAAAGTATAAATATTCAGTAACTGAAAGGAGAGAAAAGGTTCTGAAGAAGATGGAAAGAAAACACAAAGTTCTTGAAGGATGTGTAGAAACTTGTAGAAAAAAATGTAGACAAAATATAACAGATGATAGAAGAATTGACATAAACAAACAGTTTTGGAAGATGAACCGACATGACCAAAAAAACTTTGTGATGGGTTGCATTGTAACTAGTGGAATAAAAAGAAAAACTGTCGGAGAAGATTCCCGTAGATCGTCATCAAACAAGTATTATCTGAAAAACGAAGAAGGGCAGTCTATTTGTATTTGCAAAACATTTTTTTTGACAACATTGGGTTATAAAAAAAGCAACGACAAAATAATAGAAAGTATTATGGATAAAAACAAAACCATAATAATCCCTAAGAGGGACAAAAGGCGTGGAAAAAGCCCTCCAAATAAAAAAAATCTTGAGGTAGTTATTCAACACATTGAATCCTTCATGCCAAGAATTTCACATTATCGACGCGAACACGCTCCTCTTCGCAAATACTTGCCCAGTGATCTATCCGCTCAAGTTTTGTATGATGACTTTAATTCAAAAAACCCGAATTTTTGTTCCTATGATTTATACCGATCCGTTTTGCGTAAACGTAATATATCATTTGTCAAATTAGGTCATGAAGAATGTGAACATTGTGAACATTTCAATATACATGACCATGACAAAAATAATTTAATTCCAGATTGTGATACCTGCGAGAAGTGGAGAATTCACATTAAAAAAGCAGAATTAGCTAGAATTAGTTACAGAATTGATGCTGGAAAACCTGAATCAGAAGCCGAGGTTATTTTTTCTGTGGATTTACAAAAAGTCATAATGCTACCCAGGTGCGAGATGTTCAAGAGTGTTATATTTACCGGCAGATTAGTTGCTTACAATGAAAGTTTTGTGCCAGTGGGATCAAAGAATAAAAATTTAAGACCGACGGCTACAATTTGGCATGAAGCAATAAGAGGGCGTAAAAAAGAGGATATAATCAGCACTTTCTATAAATTCTTTTTGGAGCATAGAGACAGAATCAAAATAGTACTCTGGTTAGATAACTGCACGGCTCAAAATAAAAACTGGGCATTCCTCACCTTCCTAGTTTATATTGTAAATTCGTTAAATGTTGTTGCTACAGAAATTGTTATAAACTACTTTGAGCCCGGGCATACTTTTATGTCGGCGGATTCGTTCCACCACCAGGTGGAACAATCCATGAGAAAGTTTAAAAAAATCTATGACTTTAATGATTTCAAAAAGGCAGTTTCAAATGCCAATTCTTCTAGAGTAAATGTCCTAGAGATGGAACTTACAGACTTTTTTGACTGGAAAGATTTTAGTTCCAAGTTCAAATTGAAACAGGAAAAGGTTTATTTACACGATATAGTTCAAATTGTTGCTAGAAGAGGTGAAATGATTTTATATTATAAAAATGACTATGAAGGTGAACTTTTACCGCTCAATTTTTTAAATGCAAAAATTTTAAAATCTGGTATTCCAAATCCCAGTCAGCAGTCAACGTTTAGGGGCATTTCCGGTGAAAGACGTAACGGGATTGTTAATCTTATCAAAGGAGCCTCAAGCATAATACCCAGTAACAGAATTCAATTTTGGGAGAATATTCCATTAGCGAACGGTGAGCCTGTCGAGGACGAAGATAATTTTTGAAACACTTTTTTTTTGTAAGAACGATAGTTAGTTTCATATTTTCTATGTACTATTTTGAAAGGTTTAGTAAATGTACTTATAAACTATACTGTTTTTTATTTAAATTCTATTATTTTTCATATTCAATTTTATGCTGTGCAAGCACTTCACTACTAACTTCCTACTGAGGTTAGTAGATACGTCAAAATGTTTTAGTAAATTACTATGAAAAAATGCATAAAAAAGCGGTATCTACATTCTAATTAATGAATACATTTAATTTCATGTGATTCCATAGTCATTAGACTAGCAATTTTCAATAAAGTTGCTTTACAAATTTTGGAACCAAAATGTCACCAAGCTGAGTTGGCAGATCTATTAATATAAAAGTACTAATATCTAGGTATAGTCATTATGTTAGTTACCGCTTCTGCGCTTAGTACGGCAGTATAGACACGTGTAGAGCCGGGGAAAAATTTTTTTAGGTTCTTTCATAAAACCCACAATATTATCAATAAAAATATAAAAAATTTGGGTCAGATTTCAATAAATGGTACCATGAAAAATTTGCCTGTTTCCATATATGATTCGTTTGGAGATCACCTTTATGATGGAGGCGCATTACAAGGACATTCAAATATTCTTTTCAAATTAATTTTGAAAAACTATTTCAAAATCCGAATATATCATGAAACCATAAAAAATCTCGATGTCTCAAAAAAAAAATAGGTCTAGGAGTATCAACACGAAATTAATTATTTTTAGGAACGAATAAGTGTTTTATAAATATAAAAGAAAATATTGAAGCAGGAATATATTACATGCAAGAAGAATCTAGAAACTGTTCATACATACATACAAATATCTTGATATTGTGTTTGCTACATATTTTTGATAAGTTGGCTTTTCCACAGCATCTATACAGTGAACTCGTGAAGGTTTCTATCAGAGTTAAATACTCTATTCATCATGTTCACTACCTATCTCAAACTGTTTCAGAAATTTGACAGTTGAAAATTGACTTTTTCGCAACTTTGACAGGCTGTTAATCCTAAATGGATAATTTTTAGGGATAATTTTAGAGTAAGACCGATCATACATTCTTGTCTTAGTTTTCCATCAACTATCATTTGACACCAACTTCAAATTTAATGGAATTTATGAAGAAAAATTCCAGCTCAATTCAATCTCTGGTTAAATTCAAAGTTGGTGTCAAATGTTAGTTTATGAAAGAATGTATGATCGGTTTTGCTGTAAAATTAACCGTTTAGGTTTTACAGCCTGTCAAAGTTGCAAAAAAGTCAATTTCCAACTGTCAATATTTCCAAAACAGTTGAAGATAGGTATAGAGGACATGATGCATCAGATAGGTTCAGAATTTCACGTATAAATTGAAAATGAAATAAAAAATTGATATTTTTGTTTCAAATAATTAAGTTAGCAGTCATAACTTGTTTTTGGGCTACCCTGTATACATATTATCATCAAAAAATGGCAACTAAAATCGACGTATCCGAAGTTTTTTGAAAAAAATCGACACTGTATTTTTTATGGATTTTATTCCAACCTTTACGTGCTCACTATGTAAAGTAAAATCGAGAGGAATATTTCGCTACCTCTTCAACTCGACAATAGTTATTTAAGCACCTAGGTCAAAAAGTACAACTTTAACGCCCACAGCATGAGGCGTTAGCCGAGGGCTGTTTACACGCTGAGGGCGTTAAAGCTCTTTTTGACTAAGGTGCATACAAGATTTTATGCACGATGAGCATGTTTTCATTTTGATATTACAAAAATTAAGTATATGTATATACCGGGTGTTATTCAAAACCCGCTCACCCCCATAACTTTTTTATTGTCACAAATAAATAAATGAAATTTGGTGTGTTCATTAATGACCCGAATGTGCATTATTTGACGTATTCATATATTTTTTATCACTTCCGGTTTGACTGGAAGTGACCCTAACTTTCCTATTGTAAATGAGACACCATGTATATTTTCCTTATTTCAATAGAAAGCTTCACATTTGATCAAATCAAGAAATTTTCTAGCATTCTATGTATTTCAGGAAAATTTAGGGTCAATGTTTGAATAAACTAGCGATTGTCTGGTATTGAATTGTTCGTAAGAAAATGATCTTTCGGAATGCCCTTTCCATTTGAAAAAATTGATATAATTCAAAAAATACGCTTCTACTATTTTTGAATGACTCTGTAGAGGAAATAAAATACAAAATAAGATCAGAACTAATTTTCCCAAGTTCCCTGGACCAAAATCAAGCATTTTAACTAGTTCATGGTGCTCTAGACTATAAAGTAAAAATTAAAATAATTTGGAGATAAAATGTCAAAAAGTCACAAATGAGGTGTCATTGTACTCGTAATGTAGTTTTCTATTGAAATAAGAGATAATATACATGGCGTCTCATTTACAATAAGAAAGTTAGGGTCACTTCCGGTGAGCGGGTTTTGAAAAACACCCGGTATGTAATCAAAAAAATATGAAAATTTACACTTGCCCGTTAACGTGTTGCGTCCAATCGTTGTCAGAAAGATTTGCAGACGTTATGATTGGCCGCATCGATCCATCTATACAGGGTGATTCAAAAGTAAGCGGCATCCTTTCGGGGGCGTATTCCTTGCATAAAAATAAGACAAAAAGTTCCTATTAACATGGGTCCGGAAACGCTTCCTCTTCCTAAGGGAGCTACGCCCCTTCGAGTAGGACACCTGAAGGACGCATATTTCTCTATACTTACACCATTTCTAAATCCTAGCGGCAGTAAATGACATTTAATAACCTAAATTGTAAACAAACACCAGCCTTCCTATTGGTTGAAACGCCCTACCTGGACCAGTGCCCATGCGAGGAGGACATTTGATTGTAATGAAAATGACCAGTTTGTCATTTACTGCCGCTTGGATTTGGAAATAGTGTAGGTAACTTTGAAACCCTTCACAAGGTGAGTTCGGCTTGGCAAAACGGAGTTGGAGCGGATAGAGAGCAGTTTCATAGTCACGTGCTCACAGAGTGAAAAGTGGTTAAGCCGAACGCATCGCAGGAAGCAGGTTAGCCGCCGCCAGCGAATGCCGTGGGCGTTTGCGCAAAGATGTTCAAGAACATTCCATTTTATTATTAAACAATAAACAATTGTTCCCAGATAAAAGAATCTAATTTAAAGTAATATAAAAACAAAAATATTTACTACTTTTTTCTTGTATTAGCATTTTTTCATTACTAAGAACGAGATTATTTCCATCACAAACCGGAACACGTGTTTTTGCGGATATTTTGGGGAGCGAAGCCATTTTTTCTACCAGGACGGCGATTCTCGAATTGTGTGATCCCTGTTCTCATAGGAAAAGTACGTGCGGTTTCTATTAAAATCTATTAAGACGTATACTATTTTCACTTATTATTGGCGAACTGGTGTGCCATGGAAATTTGGCAGGTTGACCCTCGTATAATAATGACAGTATATGTCAAATTCCAGACAGTTTTAAGCGTGGTTTACATAATTTCGTAAGTGCCGCGGTATTAAAATTTTCTGGCCTATCTGGCAAATCAAATTTGACACATTTTTCAATAATGCTATATTATAAACGGTACCTAACTATTTTGCGTACCTGCAAAATCTAATGACATTTTTTAAAATTCGGCATTGTCAAATTTCTTTCGTATTGAAGATGACGAAAATAATTTCAGAAGAAAAAAAAGGGAAATATTAAAATGTCATGGTTATTTAAAAAAAATAAACCAGAGGCTCTCCAGGGAACAATTGAAGCCCAACTTGCAGATATATTTGAGGTAGACTACTCTACTACTAGAAGTAGTAGACTATTATGGACCGAATGTTTAAAGAAGATTTACAACGACAAATTTGGAAATACAATTCCAAAAATGAATATTTTACATTACAAACATTACTGACAAAATTTGGAATTTAAGGGAGGGCAAACAAGTTTATATAAAATTTTAAAATCTATGGGATATAAATTTAAATTAGTATAGGGACGCAAAATTTTATGTGAGCAGAAACATGTTCTTGCTGCCAAAATAACATTTTTGCGGAAATACCTGCAATATAAACATTCAAACGAAAATATCAGATTCGTGTATTTAGATGAAACTTGGATCTACCAAAACGGATCTCAAGTTCGTCAATGGATACACGAATCTGATATGAAATGCAACTCATCTAAAATTAAGTCAGAGGGGAAACGTTTTACTATTTTGCATGCGGGGAGTAGTTCTGGGTTTTTAGATGGGTGCGATTTTTTTCTAGATTCAAGAAACAATGACAGAGACTACCACAATACCATGAACGCGGACATCTTCCAAAAATGGGTCGTTGATCAACTAACTCCTGCATTGAATATAATTGAAGAGAATAATAGTAATAATCATGGACAACGCTCCATATCATTCAGAGCAGAAGGATAAACCACCTTCATTCTCTTCAAAGAAAGACAAAATGCAGGAATGGTTGATTAAACATAACGTATACTTGACACAAAAATGACCATAAAACAACTATGGGACAACAATCGATCCTGCAAAGGAAGATATTTGGAAAGAGAGGACCAAAAAGAAGAAGAATATCGTGACGGAAAAATCTCAGAACATTGTTTGATAAAAGCTCGCCACAACTCTTCCATATTGCTGCGAATAAAGTGAACATCGCCATAATAATCGATGATCGCCGATATTCATAAGGGATAGGCACGTCCAGAAGAAGAAGAAATAAAAAAATTAAAATAGAAGAAATGCCGTTGGACCAAACCCGAAAAAAAAGTTACTGCAAAAACATATTTAGCTATTGAGCTTACTGTTATGGTTACGTTTAATTAATAAATTGAATAATTTTACTATTTGAATTTACTCAGATATTTTACACATTCTGGCAACTCGGCTTTCTGTTTCATAACCCTGAAATTTGAAAAATAATTTGTCATCAAATGTCATTATTATACGAGGGTCAACCTGTCAAATTTCCAAATTTCCACTGGACGGCGATTCTCGAATTGTGTGATCCCTGTTCTCATAGGAAAAGTACGTGCGGTTTCTATTAAAATCTATTAAGACGTATTCTCGAAATTAGGGACCGTTCACTTCCTATGAAAATTGAGAGAATTTTATTCTACTACTTTTTTTGAAGAGAACGTCTGTTCTCGGGAGAACCAAACGTCAAAAATGCGCTTTTTGTCAATTTTACAGTCATCATCATGGTGTTAGAGAATTTTTGCACTTCTTATTTTGCCATTCCGCTGTGGTTATCGTTATACTGAGTATGTGCAGTAGCTAAAAAATGTTTGTTGTACTTATCAACCACAACGAGCGGCGTTATTTAAGGAAGAATAACCTTGTGCTTATAGCTATACCTATGGATATGCTAAAACTGTATCGATGCCACATTGAAGAAAATTGAATAGATGTCATCCCGTTTTAATAAATAATTAATTAAAATCATCTGAAATTTGAGAAAATACAAATACAAATAAGTGTGGATTATCATTTTGATGTTATGAAATTGGTTTACATCCGAAGGCGCAGGCGTAGTTCATGGCCCAGAGGTAGAATAGACATAACGGAAATATGTGAACGTTTGGCGATGCAAAATCTCTGATTTTGAAGGTCGTGGTAATCGTTATCGCCGATAAAGTTAACCATACTTGATCCAAAAACTGCTGTTATTTTAAGGGGTGCAAAAAGTGTCTATTTTTTTGTTTGTTTTGCAAATCATTTATTAGCAGTAATTGCCAATTGGTACATTTGCATATTGTGTTGAAGTGGAAAATACGGTCTAATACGAAAACATGGGAAACCATGGAAGCTGCGGTTATAGGAAGAATTCTTGTACTGAATGATCTACTAGATGCAGAAGAGCAAGAAGAAAGGCCTTTAAGGAGATTTCACAGAAGAGAAAATCCCTTTGATTTTACGGATAATAAATTTATAAAACTATTTAGATTAAGCAAAGATCTTGCTTGAAATTTAATTGATTTATTGACACCTTTTATACGGACTCCAACTAGAACTTCATCATTAAAAACTGTGGTAAAATCGGAGGTAAATTTTCCACTTTGAAGTTTCTCATTTTGCCTTACAAATTCAATGAGCATTTCTTTTTGAGTATGATTTATAGGTGAACATCTTGATTTTTCCAAATTCATTTTCCACATAAACAAAACAGCACGAAAATAAAAATTGTATCAATAAAATGATTAATGATTTGATTTTCAGTAAATAAATAGGTAAGCAAAGAATGAGATTACGTCCCAAAACACAAATAAAACAAACCCCTCATTTTTATTCTAATCGGACTTTACCGATGAGTTAGCTATTTTTGTTTAGTGAAAGGAAAATGATAATGACCGACATAGAATGGTGGAAAATTTGATGAGAATAAAAACGCAGGGATACCGGTTTTCTTCTTTCTCATGACATTCGTCCTTTTAACGCATTAAAATTTTGGCTAATTCTACATATTACTGTTGGCAACAACGCATTATTATTTGACAAGTTTTCTCTCATCCTATCATAATCCCATACGTTCGAGAATACCAACTTTGGCATCAAGAGAACGAGCGTGCGATGTGATCTCTCACTTCTCCTAGGGGAACGTTCACTTCTACCAAATTCGAGAATCGACTACCTGGTGTGCCAGTTCGCCAATAATAAGTGAAAAGCTTATATTCTCGAAATTAGGGACCGTTCACTTCCTATGAAAATTGAGAGAATTTTATTCTACTTTTTTTGAAGAGAACGTCTGTTCTCGGGAGAACCAAACGTCAAACATGCGCTTTTTGTCAATTTTACAGATATCATCATGGTGTTAGAGAATTTTTGCACTTCTTATTTTGCCATTCCGCTGTGGTTATCATTATACTGAGTATTCGCAGTAGCTAAAAAATGTTCATTGTACTTATCAACCACAACGAGCGGCGTTATTTAAGGAAGAATAACCTTGTGCTTATACCTATGGATATGGTAAAACTGTATGGATGCCACATTGAAGAAAATTGAATAGATGTCATCCCGTTTTAATAAATAATTAATTAAAATCATCTGAAATTTGAGAAAATACAAATACAAATAAGTGTGGATTATCATTTTGATGTTATGAAATTGGTTTACATCCGAAGGCGCAGGCGCAGTTCATGGCCCAGAGGTAAAATAGACATAACGGAAATATGTGAACGTTTGGTGATGCAAAATCTCTGATTTTGAAGGTCGTGGTAATCGTTATCGCCGATAAAGTTAACCATACTTGATCCAAAAACTGCTGTTATTTTAAGGGGTGCAAAAAGTGTCTATTTTTTTGTTTGTTCTGCACATCATTTATAAGCCATAATTGCCAATTGGTACATTTGCATATTGTGTTGAAGTGGAAAATACGGTCTAATACGAAAACGTGGGAAACCATGGAAGCTGCGGTTATAGGAAGAATTCTTGTACAGAATGATTTACTAGATGCAGAAGAAAGGCCTTTAAGGAGATTTCACAGAAGAGAAAATCCCTTTGAATTGACGGATAATAAATTTATAAAACTATTTAGATTAAGCGAAGATCTTGCTCGAAATTTAATTGATTTATTGACACCTTTTATACGGACTCCAACTAGAACTTCATCATTAAAAACTGTGGTAAAATCGGAGGTAAATTTTCCACTTTGAAGTTTCTCATTTTGCCTTACGAATTCAATGAGCATTTCTTTTTGAGTATGATTTATAGGTGAACATCTTGATTTTTCCAAATTCTTTTTCAACATAAACAAAACAGCACGAAAATAAAAATTGTAAATAATAGTATATTATATACCTAGGTAGAGAAGTTGGTCCTTATATACCGAGCGCTTTTATAAACCGAGGCGCTCGCGCCGAGGTTTATAATGAGTGAGGTATATAATGACTTTCTCTACCGAGGAATATATAGAATTTTTTTTACTACTGCTAGTAGAAAATGAAAAATTTGTTTAAAATCTGTGCTCCAATTATTTTTTTTGAACGCCCTCTTGAAAGTGCTGCCCTCTATCAACAGCTTATGATAACTTTCTATGTACCTACAGAAACCTGTATTTTTTTTCAAATTGACGTATGGAAATGAAATTGAACCAATAGAAACATGACAATATCCTTGCGTCATGACGTCATTTTCATTATTAACCTAGGTATTTTTTCATTATTTTCATTATTCACCTAGGGAGAGAAATTCAATTTTTTCCTAGAAAAATAGATTGAATAATGACAATTTCTCAGGTTAGTAGTAAAAAAAATGATTAATGATTTGATTTTCAGTAAATAAATAAGCAAAGAATGAGATTACGTCCCAAAACACAAATAAAACAAACCCCTCGTTTTTATTCTAATCGGACTTTACCGATGAGTTAGCTATCTTTGTTTAGTGAATGGAAAATGATAATGACCGACATAGAATGGTGGAAAATTTGATGAGAATAAAAACGCTGGGATACCGGTTTTCTTCTTTCTCATGACATTCGTCCTTTTAACGCACCAAAATTGTGGCTAATTCTACATATTACTGTTGGCAACAACGCATTATTATTTGACAAGTTTTCTTTCATTCTATCATAATCCCATACGTTCGAGAATACCAACTTTGGCATCAAGAGAACGAGCGTGCGATGTGATCTCTCACTTATCCTAGGGGAACGTTCACTTCTACCAAATTCGAGAATCGACTACCAGGAGGCAACCAAGCCCTAAGCAAAAAATATCTTCTTTGAACTCTTCAGGTTAGGATCGTTAGGATAGTGAATTATCGAAAGCTTAAATTTTACCGCCTTTTGAAAATATAGGAAGTGCGCATGCCCGCTCCTCGAGCTTCATCTCTCGAGGTGGTGCTTGCAGAGTTAACTCTTTTCACTCTACTTGGCTGTACCCGAACGACGAGGAGCTTGCACTATTTACTCCCAGTGGCGTGACCCGAACGATTTTGCAGCGAAAAGGGTCAAAGGAGTCAAAAGAGTTGCCAAGCCGAACTCACCTACAAATGGAATTTAGGAATTGATGTATTTCATAAAAATTTGATGGCAATTAAGACACCTAATTGAAAATTCAAAAATCTTAATCAGTGGCGTCACATATTGGGGAGGGTGAGGGTTGAAACAGCCCTATTTTTTTTTACTCGTCAGGTTTTTGCGAAACATACGCAAATCAGAAAATTTTCAAAGTCAATTTTCTCGTAAACGGTACGCTGTACCGAATTGAACCAAGAATACCTTTTCTATGTAAAAAACTCTAATTTTTCCGAATTTTCAATGAAAATCGCAAAAACCTGTGCGGTAGAAAAAATAGGGATGTTTTAACCTTCACCCTTTCCAGTATGTGACGCCACTGATTAAGATTTTTGAATTTTCAATTTAGTATCTTAATTGCCATCAAATGTTTATGAAATACACCCATTTTTAAAATGTATTTATGAAGGGTTTCAAAGTAATAGAGAAAAATACGTCTTTCAGGTGTCCTATTCAAAGGGGCGTAGCTCCCTTAGGAAGCATTTCCGGACCAATAGGAACTTTTTGTCTTATTTTTATGCAAGGATACGCCCTTGAAAGGATGCCGCTTACTTTTGAATCACACTGTATATTCCATTATAGAAAATTTCGCATGATGAACCGTCGAAAATACATGATTCGAGAGCATGCGAGTGACTTTCACATCTTTCTTATGGACATGGTTATCCAATTGCGAAACACAAGTCCCAACTACATGCATCGTTGTGGATTGGCCACACTCCGCATATATTGATAATAGCCATTCGAGGTCTACTACATGGGAAACATGCACGCTTGAAAAAATAATGCCTAAGTCTCGATCAATGACGTCGGAAAATGAGCATGAAACATCGGATCCTGAAGAAGGCGTGTAAAAAATAAAAAAAGGATTCGATCGCGCATGTTTCTCAGCGAAATGGGAAGAACCTTCCATCTGAAAGAGAACAATAAAATATTAGTGAAAACCAGAAAAGCCAATAAAACCAAATTTTCACCAGTTCTCGATAAGGACTACAAAACAAAAAGAAACTTGGTGCACAGTGCACCCAACCTTGAAGCTTTGTTTCCGAGATAATATTTTTTTTTTATATTACTAGAAATGTCCAAGCACTTATTATATCATTATAAGCACAAAATTATCAATATTAACGAGTGCAATGGAAATTATCGATACTTTTTGGGAAATTTGTCCAAATGCATTTTTAGTTGAAAAAGAGCACGAGTGCACGTAGTAGAACGCGCTCTATTTCCAAATTTTTCAACAATAGAACAGCACACCGTAGACAATTATTATTGGTTGGCTAAACACGGAAATTTTCGAATCAAAACTGAACCCTAAAAACTTTTGGAGTCATGCTTTCCGGCAAAAACGCCGTCTCGTAGATAAGTTTTATTTCACAAGATTCGAGGCATATTATTGGTAATTGATCAATTGATCATTTATTAACCATTGGTACTTACCACGAAAAATAACTTTATTCAGCACAGCACTTTAATCAGTCACAAAAACAATCTTGCAAAGTTGCACAAAATGAATTGAGGTTGGATGAACTGGTAACTCGAAAACGCTTAAAAAAATGTTGATTTAAAAATACACACATTTCGCAATCATTGCAACCATCGGAGACATTGGAAATGATAACACCATTATAGTATAAAACATAATTACCACACAATTTTGTATTTTGTAATAGATATTGATTTACACCAGTGCCAGTGAGGTACAGAATACACAACTCGTGCTACGCACTCATTGTACAGGGTGGTCCAAATTGGACACTTTCTTATGGCAACACCCTTTATTTTTGGAGATAGAAAAAAATAGACCCCACACTCTGAGGCTCAAATTTCTTGAAATCTTGATTGGTGCAAACCGCATTTTGATATCCTCAACCGTTTTGCCGGTAAAGGGCGTTTCTCGATTTTCAGCAATACGGGAAAACCTTAATAACTTTTTTGTTTATGAGAATAATTGATCCAAGTTTTTTCCAGACGTTTCCAGAGATTTCCAGACATTTTCAGACAATAACCAGAATTATCCAGAGTTTTACAGACTTTATCCAGATTTATCCAGACCTTATCCAGACTTGTAAAGACTGATCCTGATTCTAGAAAATGATTGAAAGAAGATCATGCTTATCGGCTCGAAGGACCATGAAAAGGCCAGGGAATTCCTAAACCTTCATACTCCCTACTACTCTATAGCAGTCTCACTATAGATTACAGGCAAGTTGACTTGGCCGTAGTAGGTTTTGTGAGTAAAACAACGGTAATATTTGACTACTAGTTGAATACTGATTTTATTAGGAAAAATATCACAATTTATATTAATCTCAAAATAATTTTAATAATAATTTGTCATAATTTTAAGTCTCTAACCTTGTTACAATATGAACCTATTATGTTCCGGAATAGTGAATGGTCGACACTTTTGGTGACCTGACACGCTTGACCGTGAATATTTTATTATATAATTTCTATTGAACAATTGTTTTTAAATAAGGAAATTCCAGGCAGTTAATTAATCATTTTTTTTTTTCCTATGTGCTTCAAATGGCTAAAATTATCAGAAATGCTTTTTTGGCACATGGCAACTAGACATCCTCCCGGCTGTCTGTGGAAGGCATGCTGCGTAGAGGACGTAGCTCGATCATTTCCTGTGCTGCTGGAGACGAGTCATCCGTATCTGTTGATTTGTATGTTTCGTTGTTAGCGGTGTTTGATCCGAGGCGTCGGTTGTGTGAGTTTGATGCTCACCTGCGATGGCGGCGCGCGTAGTGACCTGCCATTACCACTGTCAATACTATCGTGATTATGCACAGGGTTATGCCATTGCTTGCATATGTGTGGTTTCGGATTTTTGCCCAGATTGTATTTTCAAGTTGACTTCTGACTGTTTCTTCGTCGTGGATTATTGACTGGAAGTTGTAATTTATGTTGAGCATGGATTAGTCTTCGATTGGTGAACTTGGATTGCTTGAGGTTTGGATTTGATTAATGTGTAGTGCGGTTGCTTTGGAGTAACTGCCTACTACTGGAACGGTTTCTAGCCTTTTTGGAGTCAGGATGTTTCGTCTGGTTTTTATGATGCAGTCTTGCGATACTTGGAGTATCCCAGTATTTTTCAGACTGATATCTTCTCTGATGCCGCTGCATGTTATGGCTATCTGTGTTGGTGATGCTGCGATAAATAGCCATGTGTTTGGCATATACAATCTTCTCCATACTATAGATGCGATTGCATTCTTCCGGCCTTTACATGAAGAGGTTGCTTGGCGTCCGTAAATTTCATCTAGAGCACAATGCGGGTTCGTTTCTAAGTTTTTAACAGTAGTGGGGTTGCATAAAAAATCCGTGCCATCGCCTGGGTCACACAATTTGAATTCTTCGTCACTTTGCTGGAAGTATTGTTGATTGTTGTAGTCTACTGCTAGTACTTCATTTGGAATGTCCAGTGTCCAATAAGACCCATTTTCGATTTTTAATGGAGTTGGAATTACTTTTAGCAACTGGAATTCTGCTATGTCTTCAATGATAAAGTATCCAAAAATTCTATACACACTCTCACTTTGTTCTGTTTTTGTTTTTTTTTTCTCTGGAGTATGTATTATTTTCAAGTTTGATGGAAGTTTTTTATTTGCGTTGTCTATGCTTCTGTGGTTTTGTGATGGAGCTATTAAATCCAAGATTGTTGCTCTTCCAGATATCACTTGATACAGCTTGGTGTAGTGGTTTTGGATTTCGGCTATGAAGTTAGCTGCCAGATTGTATGAACTTAATAAATGGATGTAGAGTGCGTTCACGTCTACTGTTTTGTACCACGCTTGCATTTCGTTAATTGCTTTTATCCCCCTGTTGAGTTTCGCTCTGAATATTTGTAATTGCTGTTCGATGCGACCTTCCGTCTCGTTTACTGACGATAAAGTGGTAAGCATTAAGCATGATCTTTGTTTGGTGTTAAGATGACTTTATAAGTTCTTCTTGATTATTCCTTAGGCTGTCGATATCCATATACACTTCTTCGTTGACTCCAAATACTGCCGTTAGTACTTTTCCCAGATTTCCCCTTTTTTCGCGTCTGTTCAGGAATTGTAGACTCCTTTCTATTAATTCCACTTCCTTTTCTTGTTCTTTTAGATGTTTGACTAGATCGCTGCATTGTGTTTCTTCTGTTAGGTTGTTTGTGCTACTGCATAATTCGCCAAATTGGGACACAACCTGTTCTACTTCTCTTGCGTCCTGGTTAATTCTGGTTTTGTTAACGTCCAGTTGCATCCGAAATATGCCTCTGCTTATTCTCGCGGTGCCTAAATGTTCCACGTAGATTCTTTTTTCTGGTATATGGATCGTGTAGTTTGCTAAACTGGTGGGTAGACTCATTATGCCTGTCATGAACAATAATATGACGTGAGGTAGGTTAATTCCCTTATGCTGTTTTCGAGAAATACTCGACGTATTTGCTTGAATAACTTTGCTTTGACTCGCCTTTTTCGTTGTTTTCTCGTTACTTTCTTGGTCAAGTGGCACCAGACTTTTCTTACCTCAATGTTATCGCTTTTTTAGTGATACAACTCGTACCATTCCTTCACGGCTTGGATGTACTTCTGTGATTCTTCCTAAAGGCCATTTTGATGGACTGATGTTGTCTTCTTTTATGAGCACTATTGTGCCAATCTTTAAATTTTCTTGAGGAGTTTTCCACTTGTATCTCATCTGGAGCATATTGAGATAGTCCGTTGACCATGTTTTCCAGAAGTCTCTTGTCATCTTTTGAACTAATTTCCATCTTTGATTGTGACTTCCGTTGATTTCTATGCTGATTGGATCAGTCGGTGGAGCTAACATTGATCGTCCAATTAGGAAATGCCCTGGAGTCAGGACCATTTGATCATCGGTCTCTTCTGTTAGTGCACACAACGGCCGTGAATTTAGACAAGATTCAATCTGGTGTAGCAGCGTGGTCAGTTCTTCATAAGTCAGTGTTGTATCTCCCATAATTCTTTTCAAGTGATGTTTCATCGACTTTACTCCGGCTTCCCATATACCTCCAAAACGCGACGCTGCAGGGGGGATGAAGTTCCACTGGGTACCAATATCTCATACCACTTCGAGGTGTATTGCTTTTGTGGCCAGGCACACGAATACGGCTATGTAGCCTTTATATTATTTGTGGCCTCTCCCTTTTGTTGCTCTAACCTGTATCGGCCCAGCGTAATCTACGCCTGTGTGCGAGAAGGGTGGCGACGGCGTTATTCGTTCTTCTGGCAGATTTCCCATTTGTTGATACGCTGTTTGTTGTTTATATCGGATGCATTTCACGCATCTATTGATATTAAATTTCACTGCTTTTTTTGCATTAATGATCCAGAATTTTTCTCGTGTGTGTGCGAGCGTCATTTGGTTTCCTCCATGAAGTGTTGTTTCGTGTGAATGACGAATGATCAAATCTGTCAAGTAATTTTTGCGAGGCAGAATCATTGGATGTTTCTGGTCACTGGACAGTAGTTCCGAATTTTCTAGACGTCCTCCTACTCTCATGACGCCTTCTTGATCCAATATTGGGTTTATTCTTAATAGTTTGCTTTTCGAATTTAATTTCTTCTTTTCCATTAGTGCAGAATATTCGTGTTGGAACTCTATTTTTTGTAAACTCCTCACAACTGCCCTCAAGGTGTTGTCTATTTCTTCTTTCGTTAATTGCTCTACTTTTGGTTTTCTGAGAAATCGCCGACAATATGATAGAACTTTTAACATCCTTGTGAAGCTGGAAAATCTAGTCCATTCTTCTTCAATCCTTTGGATGTTAACTTGATGAATTCTTTTCACTTCCTGCTCTATTTTTGGAATTTCGACATGCGTTGGCCAATCCTCTTTTGTTTTTAACCACTTGGGGCCATTCCACCATAAGTGCAAGTCTTGAAGTATGAAGTTTTTCAGCCTTCTTAATGCTGTTTGCTCCAGACAGTGCGTCGTCTACGTAAAAGTCCGTCATCAGAATTTTCGATGCTTCGTCGACGTTGGTACTTTCATCCTGGGCTTACTGGTGCAGTGTTCTTATGGCTAAATATGGAGCTGAGGATGTGCCGTAGGTCACGATGAGTAATTCATATTCTTGTATATCCATACTATTCTTTGATACTGGCGATCTTCTCTATGAATCAATATTTGTCTATACATTTTTTCGATGTCTGCCACAAACGCTATTCTGTGTTTCCGCCTTCTGAGCAATGTTTCTGAGATATCTTGTTGCAATCTAGGGCTTGTATGCATGGTGTGGTTTATACGAATGTTTTTGTCGGTTTTCGATGAGGCGTCAAATACGACTCTAAGCTTGGTTGTTGAGCTGTCTTCTCTTATCACTGCCTGATGTGGGATATAGTACACGGAAAAAACACTCCACTATATTTAAGAAGAGTAGCGCTTGCCCAAGAATATATTCGTTTCACTATTCCACAAGAAAATATAATATTTAATTCTAGTATTGCCCTATTCTTAAGAATTGAAAATAAGTTCAACTTATATCCAGAATACGGTAGAGTCGAATTCGAGAATAGCCTAGTAATTGTTTCAAGAATAAGGTAGATTTGTTGATCAAGTATTGTTTATTCTTATTCGAAAAATTACTCATAGTTATCACAAAAACTACAATTTATTTTCAAATATTTCTTATTCTTACTTCAAAAATAACCTCTTATTGTTTTAACTACTCGTGTACCAACCATTAATATTGAAACCTCGATTGAAACACAGTTTACTCTGAGGTATATTTCATTCTTCAAATTCTTGTTTCAAAAATTTATATAATATATAAAGGTATAAACTGATGGAATAATAACAAAAAGGTTATTTGTGATAAGTACAATAACAATCATAGATAGGTACATTTATTTATTAATTATTCACATACCACTGGAAGGTTGGGAAAATCCGTTATAGATGCTGCATTTTCTTCACTTTTAAGGCCATTTTTGTACCGATTCATTTTCTTAGCCAATTTTAAACTAGAGTCTAGCCGTCACAGCCGGAGCAAACCCGATAATAGTCGAACAGCGAACTCTGGTGCAAAGAAAATCGAGAACAAGAATTTAATTGTTATTTCTATTGTTTCTTTAACTATTCTTATTTTTATAAAACAAAATTACAAGTCCAATTTACAAGATAATAATTATTTGTAAAAATATTACATTTTTTGTAGTTTGGATTAAGGATAGTAGGTAATATAATATTCGGATGATCCAGAAAAACTTTGCAAAAGAAATTCGATTCATTCCTAATGAACATTAATAATGTGGAAAGGTATGGGGCGTTAGAATAGGCATTATTTGCCTATAAACTCAGTACCTATTGACCACTTTAAAACGAAATTACCTATTCTCCTTACTCACAAATGGGCGAAAAAAGTTGCCAATTACTTCACAGAGGAAATGTATATCAAAAAAAAAATAAAAATTTATCAACATCCTGAAAGAGATGATAAAAACGCATTAATTTTGCAGACAATATTAGACTCTAATGATAAATCGACGGACTCGAACACGAATACGTTATCTTTATATCGGGTCTTCAAAAAAAAACCAATCAAAGATTGCTATGGTTTTTTAAACGTACGTCTTAGCAATATTTTTCTTTAATTTTGACAATGTCAGTCAATGAAATTTAATGTCAAAATGTCATGTCAAAAATCCTGGCCAATAAAGAAACAATAATGCGACGTACGTTTTCGGAACCAAAGCAATCTTTGATTGTTTTTTTTTTTGAAGACCCGATACCTATAGAATACTTAATTTTCAGGCATATGCAAATTACAATATTTTTTGATAATGCTGTATCAGTTTTCTTTTATTTATAATTAATATTGATTTTAAATTAATTTTTGTTGTTTTTGCTACAATGCGCTCGGCTCGGTTTTCGGTTACAATCGTAGTTACTCCACATGTGATGGCTAGACTCTAGTAATTTTAACCTAACCTCCATTTTGGGAATTCGCTCTTTACTTTGTTCATCATTTATGTTCAACCATTGTCCAAGTCAATTTCATTTCCTAAAATTAAAAATAATGTTTTTATAGACACTTTGTCAACAACTTATCCTAAAGCAAAAGGCAAATAGATTGGATCAGGTACTTCTACATGATGAAAGATAACACGCGGTTAAGTTTTTACCTAAATGATGACCACCCACGCCAACAATGCCTAATAATTTTTTGATTGTTTTTTCCCGGAAATTGAGCAGGAAAAGTGAAAATTACCTTCAAATATTGAAATTAAACATTCCAAATCCCATTTCTTCAACAAAAAATCCATTTTATCGCGAAAAACACTGTAAAAACGCAGGTAGCGTCGCGTGGCGTCCTTCGGCGTCCCTTAAACCAAACTTCAACTTCATGTTCAATGGAATGAATGGGAGAGAACGCAACGCGAAGCAAAGCACAAAGGCGACTAGAAGGCAGAAGGCAGGTTGAAACAAACATGCATTTCATTTAAGAATGATATACTCTCTTCAAACTAAAGGTATTTCAAACGAGAAATTATTTCAACATTACATTAAGAACAAACCTATATTTGATAATAGTTATTAATGATACAAGTTCGATATGAACGCCATAATGAAACGCGTGTAACGTTAAACCACGAGGCGTTAGCCGAGTGGTTTAGTTACACAAGTTTCATTAATAAAGTTCATATCGAACGTGTATCATTCAAAATTTAATCTACGATGGTCCAAAGATTTGATTTGCCTTGAAATAGCAAAAACTTTTCAAATTAAAATTTGAAATTTAGCAGGTGCCCGTACTAGTCGAGAACCTGCTTGTTGATTTTTAGAATTTTGACTTTGGCAGCTTCAATATTGGAGTCCATTTTTGTGCCATAAATTCAATTTTATAGTGGAAAATAATATTATTATTGGTGATTCTGAGTTCGAAAGTGTCTCTTCGAATATAGAGACAGCATTATTGAAAAGGTTCTTCTGGCAACTAACTTTCTTTTTGTATATTTTTCATTTTAAAATTTGGGTGTTATTATGAATTCTTAAACGCACTAGTGCTATTATGAAGGACCTAATGACATTCAAATGACAATGCTAAATGTGTCATAATGACACCGACGTAGATTAAATATATTTTTTATTCTTGATTTAAATGAAAAATAATTGAGATGAATATTTAAAGAGTTTCAAAATAACATTAAGCAAATATTTCAATGTATAATAAAGTATTGTTTTACTAAGTAAATTATTACTGGATCAAATATAAAATTTTAAGTATAGTACTACTCTTGGATATAGAATTGCATTTTTTTCGTGTATTTTCCTTCATTTCTTTCATTCCAGGGCACCTTTCTCATGTGACCTAGCATCAAATACTCTTCCATAAATTGGGCGTATTGATTGTATAAGCCCTTGTCTCGAGAAAATTTCTGGGTTCTCGAGCTTCGCCGAACTTATTTTAGTCGCAGACAATACCCACGATCCCATTGGTGACGGAGGCGTCAAAATAATGTCGGCAACGTCGCTTGGAGTTATAAAACCCGATTTGCCAAGACGGGTTTTTCCGATGTCCATCCGCTGCAAGGAGATGACATTGTCGGGTAATGGACGATTGCCGAATTGCGAACACCAATCACGTCCTATATGTGCAAGAGCCGTTGCCCAATAAATGAACACCAGGGAGTCCTCATTTGGAGTTGTCGAATCAGAAGTGAGGAATTTTTCCACCCTTTTTTCTGCTACTCGTATGGCGTTACCGACGATCCCGATTTGGCGATCGAAAAGGTGCATCACCATTGGTGACAGTTTTGGGAGGTGTTTGTTTTGGTCCTCGTATTCCTGTAGAAATAATTCCGTACCCTTCATTGCCTGAACATGTCCTACCTTCCTCTTGTTCCTTCTAGCAGGTTCTCTCATTAATCGAACCAAGTCAATTTCTAATTTTTTCCCCTTCAGGTAAGTCCCCTCCAGAAAGAATTTCATGCGGTTAGCAGCGACGTACGCTTTCACGATATCTCTTTGACACATAAGCGATGGACCGATTCCAACGTTCATCGGTAATCTTGTCGGCAAGAGAAACTCGGGCAACACCTTTTTCGGGCGTGTTTTTTGGTCTGCATCCAGCTCAGCCGGTTTCGCGTCATAGTCGCTTTCGCTACTCTCGCTTATGCCATTTTCGCTATTGTCTTCGTCGTTTGCTACATTAGAACAATCTTCTTCCTCATCATGGTTCTCGTTCTCTTCGAGAGTCGGTTTTTGGTCGCATGATTTTCGCAGCCAATGCCGCCAAGGAATGTTCGATGGAGACTTTTCTATCGCCCTTCTTAGATCGCTTCGAACAAGCTCGTCTTCTTGACGCATAGATTCATTTGATACTTTTTGGAAAGACGTGGATGGTACTTCCGGCCACGACATTCTTGGCAGCTGGATTGTTCCGTCATAATTTTTGAACAAACGCAGCGCCGAATCGAGAATTTCACAATCGTTGAGAATACCACAATCAACTAAATGCCTTCGCCAGTCCAAGCCTGAGATTCTCGTTAAAACGCCGGAATCAATCATCCTTTCGAGGATGGCCCCCCTCCGAACCATAAAAGCGTCCTCATCGTGGTATGCTTCAATCAACTGTTGCAAATTATCAAAAGTTTCCACAGTTTCGATACGACAACGGTATCCAACTTCGTGGTATGAACCTATCGTCTGCGTCATTGCATTTAATTTGCGAGATGTCGCTTGCCTTATTTTGTTAAATCTTTTCATTTGACTCGTGAATTTATTCATTCCTCGACCCTGCAGAAAAGTATCCACACAAACGTTACTACTGGCTTTGAACCTGGAAATAAAGAAAGCACGAATTTTTATAAATGTCACTTTTTTTTTTAGTATACGATTCCAAAAATGGCTTTTTTAGAGACTCATTTCAGTAGTTCAGTTATTAATTCTCTTACCTATGAGCTGATGGCTCGTACGTTTGCATATATGTCGAATTCGGAAGTATTCCCCTGCAAGTCGTTGTGTTGCCGTAAGCATGGCCCACTCATTTAAGAAATGCCGGACTAGTCGTAGCCAGGTTTGGTTTATTCAGAAAATTTTTCATGCCCGACAACCTTGTAAAAATTGCGCCTCCGTCTGTAGAAGAAACTACACTCGCGCAATGAACCTGCACGCCGACGATGGACTCTTCCTTTCCAACAGCTACAGTATCAGCCAGAATGCGCTCAATTTTCCTATAATCCCGTGACGCGCCACGTAATATAGAACTTCGCGCATTCTGTGCATTTTATAGCCCTCCCTCGAATTCACGATCCGGTCAATCACTTCGGCCACTGCTGGCCAATCTCATGGTGAATACGGATCCTGCCATCGTTTCCAAAGTCCGCGTCGGTAGAGCCGTTCACTACCGTTTTGTCGCTAGCTAGAAGAACTTCTCCTATAGCTTTTTGAACAATTTTCACGAAAATTGCTCGAACTTGTCTAAGAACGATATAAGGTGTGTTTCGAAAAATACAATGAATATGTGACCCGTAAATGTATCCGATTTTGAACTCGAACCATTTGCAACCAGTTTCTCCGAAAATCCCCTTGACCATTTTCACTTGCTGAGTGGGTCTTGCTCCATACGATGGGACATCAATCATCAAGTAGTGCAGCCGCTGCGTTTTTTAATAAAACAGTATATGGATCGACGTCATGCGAAACTAGTATGTCTGAAAGGGACTGAACGTCACAATAAGTTGGTACGTTTTGCGTCTCACTAGCGCTTTGTTTCTGCACCACCTTGTCGGCTACCGAACTCAAGTGTGGAAAAATTTCTTCCGCTCTGAGTTCGTCTCCTTTGGAAATGGCGAACCGCTGTAAATAATATGAATGAAATTCGTGAGCAACGAATATATTGTAGCGCATAAATAATTATTGAAACAAAGAAACGATAAATAATAATAGGTAATTACAAGATGTTTGTCCTTGCAAGGCGAACGATTTCTTTGTCTAATATTTAAATCTGTTGATTCTTTGAAGCAGGGCTCATCCGTTCCGCGTCAGTATCTCACTGGTGGCAAATCAAAGGGCACGATGAGGGATGCCACGCCTTTGTTGAAACTCTCTATCGAACCATTCAATGTTGCCAACGGATATGCCGTATTACCAGTCTGAAAACAATGATTGACCTTTCTAAATTGTCGACAATTAAGAATCATAAATAACGACGAAACGAAACGACGACGACGACGTACCACAAATGAGGGGAGAAGCAAAACACCTGCTTCGAAATTTTTCACGTAAAGTCCGCCTCTGCTGTTTAATTTATCCCACGCTGCTTGGCTAATGTTCCCACTTGTCAAAAGAAACCAAGACGCAATTGTGAAGGTGGGGTCTGTTCTTAAAAAATATTTAATGTGAGGAGCGATTTAGGATCCAACGGGGGCATTATTTCTCCAACGACTAAAAAAAATTTATTGTTGAAAATATAAAAATTTATCGCTAAGATGTAGAGTAAGAGGTGGGACGACAATAACTATATTTTTATTGTCATAGAAAACGATTAATATAAAGACATACTGACCACAAATACTTTGAAATCCACTGTTGCCTTGCATGTGTTTCCGAGCTGTAACAGAGACAATTATTCGAAGAAATGGCATTGCTCAAGTCCTGAACGCTTGGGTTAATGAGGAATATCGGGGTCTTGATTGTATCAATGGTATCGTTGGTGTTCTCTGCGACAAAAACTGATGATAATGCTCGAGTAAACTCGCCGGTCAACCAATTATTATCAGCATCGTCTCCAACGCTTCCAATTGAAGATGACTGCATTACGATGCAACATCGTCCCACGTCGTAATTTTGCAAACAAGCATGATCTTCCAAAATTCGCCCCACTCTCTCATGACCCCAATAAACTTCTTCATCGTTGTCATAGGAGTGAACTCCTGGCACAGAACCGATAAAAAAGCAATTGATAACGCTAAAGTCTATTCGTTTCAAGCGATGAATTATCTGTATATATATATATATATTTTTTTTTTTTTTTTTTTTTTCAAACATTTATTGATTTATTTAATTTAGATTAACAATTACTATTTACGCTATTTAATCTAAATTTGTAGGGTATGGATCTCGCCGAGGCTGGAGCTTTTACCGAAGGACGCCGGGTATACAGATAGCGAATGCCCAGACTTTTTTCAAATCTGATTTTATTCGTTTTTTGAGAGCGTATTCCGAAATGGCACCAGAGTTGGTGGACCAGATAATTCAATTGCTTTTTTATCGGTTCTGTGCCAGGAGTTCACTCCTGTGACAACGATGAAGAAGTTTATTGGAGTCATGAAAGAGTGGGGCGAATTTTGGAAGATCATGCTTGTTTGCAAAATTACGACGTGGGACGATGTTGCATCGTAATGCAGTCATCTAAATTGGAAGCGTTGGAGACGATGCTGATAATAATTGATTGACCGGCGAGTGTACTCGAGCATTATCATCAGTTTTTGTCGCAGAGAACACCAACGATACCATTGATACAATCAAGACCCCGATATTCCTCATTTACCCAAGCGTTCGGGACTTGAGCAATGCCATTTCTTGGAATAATTGTCTCTGTTACAGCTCGGAAACACATGCAAGGCAACAGTGGATTTCAAAGTATTTGTGGTCAGTATGTCTTTATATTAATCGTTTTCTATGACAATAAAAATATAGTTATTAGCGTCCCACCTCTTACTCTACATCTGAGCGATAAATTTTTATATTTTCAACAATAAATTTTTTTTTAGTCGTTGGAGAAATATTGCCCCCGGTGGTTCCGAAATCGCTCCTCACATTGAATGTTTTTTAAGAACAGACCCCACCTTCACAATTGCGTCTTGGTTTCTTTTGACAAGTGGGAACATTAGCCAAGCAGCGTGAGGTAAATTAAGGGGTTTTGCATCTCCCCTCATTTTTGGTATGTCGTCGTCGTCGTTTCGTTTCGTCGTTATTTATGATTCTTAATTGTCGACAATTTAGAAAGGTCAATCATTGTTTTCAGACTGGTAATACGGCATTTCCGTTGGCAACATTGAATGGTTCGATAGAGAGTTTCAACAAAGACGTGGCATCCCTCATCGTGCCCTTTGATTTGCCACCAGTGAGATACTCACGCGGAAATTTAAGACAAAGAAATCGTTCGCCTTGCAAGGACAAACATCTTGTAATTACCTATTATTATTTATCGTTTCTTTGTTTCAATAATTGTTTATACGCTACAATATATTCGTTGCTCATGAATTTCATTCATAATATTTACAGCAGTTCGCCATTTCCAAAGGAGACGAACTCAGAGCGGAAGAAATTTTTCCACACTTGAGTTCGGTAGCCGACAAGGTGGTGCAGAAACAAAGCGCTAGTGAGACGCAAAACGGACCAACTTATTGTGACGTTCAGTCCCTTTCAGACATACAAGTTTCGCATGACGTCGATCCATATACTGTTTTATTAAAAAACGCAGCGGCTGCACTACTTGATGATTGATGTCCGATCGTATGGAGCAAGACCCACTCAGCAAGTGAAAATGGTCAAGGGGATTTTCGGAGAAACTGGTTGCAAATGGTTCGAGTTCAAAATCGGATACGTTTACGGGTCACATATTCATTGTATTTTTCGATACACACCTTATATCATTCTTAGACAAGTTCGAGCAATTTTCGTGAAAATTGTTCAAAAAGCTATAGAAGTTCTTCTAGCAAGCGACAAAACGGTAGTGAACGGCTTTACCGACGCGGACTTTGGAAACGATGGCAGGATCCGTATTCACCAGGACGATTGGCCAGCAGTGGCCGAAGTGATTTTGACTGGATCGTGAATTCGAGGGAGAGCTACAAAATGCACAGAATGCGCGAAGTTCTATATTACGTGGCGCGTCACGGCTTCATCGAAGCCGATTATAGGAAAATTGAGCGCATTCTGGCTGATACTGTAGCTGTTGGAAAGGAAGAGTCCATCGTCGGTGTGCAGGTTCATTGCGCAAGTGTAGTTTCTTCTACAGACGGAGGCGCAATTTTTACAAGGTTGTCGGGCATGAAAAAATATATGAATAAACCAAACCTGGCTACGACTAGTCCGGCATTTCTTTAATTGTTGGGCGATGCTTACGGCAACACAACGACTTGCAGGGGAATACTTCCGAATTCGACATATATGCAAACGTACAAGCCATCAGCTCATAGGTAAGAGAATTAATAACTGAACTACTGAAATGAGTCTGTAAAAAAGCTATTTTTGGAATCGTATACTAAAAAAAAGTGACATTTATAAAAATTCGTGCTTTCTTTATTTCCAGGTTCAAAGCCAGTAGTAACGTTTGTGTGGCTACTTTTCTGCAGGGTCGAGATATGAATAAATTCACGAGTCAAATGAAAAGATTTAACAAAATAAGGCAAGCGACATCTCGCAAATTAAATGCAATGACGCAGACGATACGTTCATACCACGAAGTTGGATACCGTTGTCGTATCGAAACTGTGGAAACTTTTGATAATTTGCAACAGTTGATTGAAGCATACCACGATGAAGACGCTTTTAAGGTTCGGAGGGAGGCCATCCTCGAAAGGATGATTGATTCCGGCGTTTTAACGAGAATCCCAGGCTTGGACTGGCGAAGGCATTTAGTTGATTGTGGTATTCTCAACGATTGTGACATTCTCGATTCGGCGCTGCGTTTGTTCAAAAACTATGACGAAACAATCCAGCTGACAAGAATGTTGTGGCCAGAAGTACCATCCACGTCCTTCCAAAAATTATCAAATGAATTTATGAGTCAAGAAGACGAGCTTGTTCGAAGCGATCTAAGAAGGGCGATAGAAAAGTCTCCATCGAACATTCCTTGGAGGCATTGGCTGCGAAAATCATGCGACCAAAAACCGACTCTCGAAGAGAACGAGAACCATGATGAGGAAGAAGATTGTTCTAATGTAGCAAACGACGAAGACAATAGCGAAAATGGCATAAGCGAGAGTAGCGAAAGCGACTATGACGAGAAACCGGCTGAGCTGGAAGCAGACCAGACGTTTTTCAGTCACCAAGAAACACGCCCGAAAAAGGTGTT